>JABUQX010058126.1:35000-37500 GCA_015478945.1 Trachelipus rathkii | reverse complement strand
ACCACTTATCTCTTGTCAAGAATGTTAATGCATGCCTCGGAGGAGGTCGTGATCGCCGTATGCGACCTTCTATCTTTCAGCAAAAATGTATGCATTGTATAGGTACAGGGAATGTCAGAAGAATAAATGATGAGGAGAAGAGGAGAAAGAGGTGATGAATGCATTTAGATATGATAAATTTGATTTGATTGCTGTGACTGAAACAAAATGAAAGAAAACTGTTAAGATGAGTGGTGTGGTGTGAAATATTGTGTGCTGGTTTAGAAAGGAATGAGGGGGGGGGAGAAGGAGTTGCGATTCTGATGAGTCACCTGTGGCACAGAGCTATGGTGGATTTTGTTTATATGAATACAAGAATTGTAATGATTAAATTTATTTAGAAAAGTCAAAGTATGTGTGGTTGTGACATATGGTCCATCTGAGGGTGATGTTGAAGAGAATGCGATTTTTTGGTATAACTTGAATAATGTTTGCATGGGGTGAGTAAGAGCTTCAGATTGATTGTGTTGGGTGACCTAAATGGTTGGATAGGTAATAAAAAATGGATGATATAACAGGTGACTTTGGGGTGATGAGAGAAAATGAGAGTGGTAGGAAGGTGATTGATTTCTGTGAGCAGATAGGTACGTATGTAAGTAAGACTTTCTTTAACCACAAGAGTATTCATAACTATACAAGAGTTGGTGTAGGTAGAGATAGCATCGAAGTGAAATGTATGATTGATTTTGTGTTGGGGAAGAAGGAGATGCTGAAGTATGTGTTGGATGTTAAATCAGTGAGGGGGGGGGGGTTAGGGAAGAGATTGATGGATCTTATGTTGTTTCATGCAAGATTAAGCTTGCGAGAGCTCGGATGGAGAGGAAGGTGATAAAGAAGGAAGTGAGAAGAATTAAGGAGGAGAAGTTAAATGAACAAGGTAATAAGGTAAAGTGTTTAAGAGACCTTGCCAATAAATAAGTTGAATGTGAACAAATGATGAAACTGAACAAATCTCTACCAAATGAAAAAAAGCGTTTGTTAGTATTGCAAGAGAAGTGTGTGGATGTGCTAAAGTATTAAGTAAAAAATGTTAATAGTGAGTGGTGGAATGAAGAGGTGATGCAAGAGGTTAAAAGTAAAAAAGAAGCGTAGTTGAATGTACTAAAAGCCATTGATGAGATCTCAAAAGAAAAGTGTTTGGAATTTTATAAGAAGGAAAAGAGGAAGACTAAAAGATGCCTATGTGGGAGGATAAATGAGGTAAATGAACAGTTTAGAAGAAAGATGCATGGGGACTCACAAGGAAATAGGAAGCTCTTCTGGAAGGAAGCGCGAAAGATTAAAAATGAGAATAAGGGCAATCTGAATAGAGATGGTCCTTTCGTAACTGATGAAATAGATATGAGGAGAGTGTGAGGGACTTCGAAAATCTGAATAACATTGACAGTAATGAAAAGTTCATAGTGAGTGTATGTGGGTTTGATGGTGCAAGAAGGAATAGGTATTTTGGGGATGAGGCAATTAGTAAGAAGGAGGTAATGGTTAGAGTGAGTAGTTGAAGAATGGTAAATCTGCAGGCATAGATGGAATTACTAATGAAATGATCAAGAACGGTGGCAAGATGGTGAATGAATGGATTTAAAAGCTGTGTAGCAAAGTTTTTATGGAGGATTTAGTTCCGAGAGATTGGAGGAGAGCAGTAATAGTATCCTTATATAATGTTAAGGAACTGTAGGAATTATTGGGGAATTAGTTTATTGAGGGTAAGTAAGATATATGCTGGCATTTTGGACAAAAAAGCACGTTCGGTGGCTGAGGAGCTGATTGGTGAAGAACAAGGTGCATTTACTAGTGGTAGAGGAAGTGTAGAAATTATTTTAACATTGAAATAAATGATGGAGAAAATGAGAGAAAATAAGAATAAATTGTATTTAGGCTTTTTAGATTTGTGATAGGTGTATAAAAGGATTAATAGGGAAGCCCTATGGTATGCCTTTGTGAAATATGGTGTTGGTGGTAGACTTCTGAATGGAATCAAAAGTATGTTTAACATTAGTAAAGCATTTGTAAAGCTATTGTAGGAATAAATGAAGTTGAAAGTGAAAGGTTTAACATCAATAACGGAATGAGGCAAGAATGTGTTATGTCTCTTTGGTGATTTAATTTGTGTATTGATGAGTTTATGAAAAAATTAGAGGTTGTTGTGTCAGGGGAAGGTGTTAGAATTACGGAGAATAAAAGAGAGTGAAGGGTGCCCTACTTACTATATGTGGATGATTTGGGTTTGTGTGATGAATCGGAAGAGAGATTGATAGAACTGGTAGAGGGATTTGGCAATGTGTGTAAAATGAGTGGTTTGAAAGTAAATGTAGATAAGAGTAAGGTTATGGTAGTGATTGAGGGAAGACTACGATGTAAACTTATAATAGATGGTGAACAAATGGAACAAATCTCTGAGTTTAAATATTTAGGATATATGCTTCATGAAAAGCGAACTGATGAGGCAGAGTGTAGTAGGAAA
>JABUQX010058126.1:27500-30000 GCA_015478945.1 Trachelipus rathkii | reverse complement strand
GAAAGTTATGAAACTTTCTGAGGAGAAAAATGAGCAATGAATTGAGCCACAAAGGTGAAAAATTCTTGTTTTAATGTAACATTGAAAACCTGCAGGAAAGACAAAAAAATTCTAATTAAGAGTAGGATGTGACATATTACCTTCCATATATCCTCCAATCATTCCGGCATTAAGGAAAAGATCCTGATGATGATGTCTTGCGGAATGTTGTACCGCTCATTCATCAACTCGTCAGCTATCACCCTGAGTGTCGACGGAACGTGTGCTTGGGCTCGGAAACGCCTCCCTCAACATACCATAAGTATTTTCCTTGAGATTTTAGTATAAGCCTCTCGTAGGCACGGGCATGACGTTTCACCTCTTGGAGGTACAAGTGATGGACCGCTACAAGGAGTAATACGAGTGAGTCGCCAGAGAAAGTGGCGATAGTCACTACATATACCTGAAGGATGTTGTCCACATACCTATCTTTCGTTAAGATCCCAATGTCCAATAAACGCAACTCATTGCGGATTCTTAAACTGTTATTTCACACCATCGCAGAGTCCCCTTCAAAAGGGACCCTTTTGAAAAATGTTGCACATGGCAAGGCTCTTTCATGGACGTTTCCACACTTGCTGACGTCCATTTGGTACATATAGTGCAAACCGAGACTTATCAATGAAGAGTTTATTAATCCAGTATTCAATTCCCATAAGCCTGTGCAAGCTGCAGTTGGGCAACCCAAAACATCCTAATGGAAAGAGGACTGGTGACAGGCCTCCTATCAGTCATACTAACAATGTGCAGTCTTCTTCGAACTGCACGGTCAGAAATGGGTACATATATAACACTAAGGAGCAGGTTTTGTAGTTGAGCGCTTGTTTGAAATCGATCTTGCAGAACTGCAAGATGGAGAAAATTGTCATCTCTCACCGAAGTAGTCCTCGGGTGGCTCCTTGTCTTCAACGGTTGCTTCCAATTTCCCTGAAAAGAAAGAGCATTCGATGCACTGTCGTTTGGTTGATTCCCAATCTCTGAACCGATTGTAATTGGGAGAAACCTGTTTGCAATAATGTGGTCACCCTGATCTGAAGTTCCTCTTCTCTTGTTATGTGTCTGTACATTCTTCGGTAACTCTGACAAAATGAAAACAGTAAGATGGCAATTTGTACTCAGACAGAAAATGGTCTGTACTGTAGTTCCAGGTGGTATACACCCAAGCTGAGCATGGTGGTGTGTAGTGAATATTTATTTTTTATGATTGCTGGTGTTTAACTTGTTTAAACCTACCTCTATTGTTTCTTTTAGATCACTGGTAGAGCAATGCAACCTATTTCTAACTGCATAAGTGGTCACCAAATGCGAAGTTCTGTATACTTGTTCAAATTCCTCACCATCCACATTAAACTTCACACGCGAGGACTGTCGCTCACTCAAACCATTTAATCTTACTCTTATCAACGTTTCACTTTCAATCGACCTCTTTTTACACACTCTACCAAATCCCTCTGCCAATCCTCTCAAACTTTCTTCAGATTCTCCACACAAAACCAAATCATCTGCATATAATAGATTGGGCACCTTCCACTCTCTTCGATTCTCCATCATTCTAAAACTTTAACCTGCCACTCCCACCACTATTTCTTTTAAAACCCTATCCATAAATATAAATTGAATAACCAAGGAGACATAGCACATCCCTGTCTCACTTCGCTATATAACATTAAATCATATGTTCGAACGGGTCGCATTTATTCTTACACATCGCCTTGCCACTATCCTCATACCATACTTTTAATTCCATTAAAAGTCTACCAACACCATATATCACTAACGCCTGCCATAGAGCTTTCCTATTATCCTATCATACGCCTGTTGTAAATCCATAAGACCTAAATACACTCTTCTTCTTCTCTTCTCATTTTCTCAATCATTGCTTTCATGCTAATTTATTTGATAAACTCAATTCAAAACCACATTATACCAGGGTTGGCATTGAAAACCCACTCTCTACTCTAAAAAAAAAAAACACCCCAAAAAAAACCCTAAAAAAGAAAAAAAAACAGCTGCCAAAGTGATTTTTATATTTTTTAAGGGGGTATTTTTATTACTATTATTTGAGAAAATTTTATTTAAAAATAATTGTAATATCAATAATAAGCACTATGCTACGTTTCGTTATTAGTGATCCTATATGCATTTTATTCAAGGTTTACAGACTATTACCTTCTTAAAATTTAAATAACATGAAATGAAAAAAAATCATTCGTTAAAATTTGAATACAAAAGTGAAAATTACATTATCTTTAAATTTTATTGACCAGAATATAATAACTAGATTTTATTATTAAAATTACAAAAACATAAACATATTGCGTTAATAAAAGAATAGTTAAAAATTCGTTTCCACTGTTGGTTATAAAAATTGCTAAATATTGTTTAAGTTACATAATGTTTATAAATTTATATTAGTACTGTTAAAAACAGTATAAAAACTAATTATGTTAACATTGATTAG
>JABUQX010058126.1:12500-25000 GCA_015478945.1 Trachelipus rathkii | reverse complement strand
AAACACTATGAGTTGTTTGAAACAAAGATTAACTTTGTCAGTTTATAAGCGTAACATGCTCAACTGCAATACTGAAATAAATAATTAAAATCACTCACAACTTCTATTTATAATAGTTAAGAAAAACACATTTTTCAAAAGTGACAATTCATAGAAATTTCCTCCCCTAATACATTATATTTTTTTAAATATACAAAAAGCTCTTAATAAAGATAATCTAAATACAAACGTTGTAATACTAACGATGTACTATGAATGGAGCCAAATATCTTTTTGATTTATTTTTTTTATTGTCTATAATATTAGCTCTCAACCAACATAAATTTTATTTTGTGCAGCACATATTTGGAGCGGTTCCACACACACACACACACACACACACCACAACACACACATCCACACACACCACAACTTACACTAGTATGTATATAATGATATTTAGTATATTATACTATATATATATATATATATAATATATTATAGTATATATTATTACACACATATATCTATATATATATATATATTTTATATATATATTTATATATATATTTATATATATATATTATATATATATATACTATAGATTATATAATATTTTTATTATAAATATATTATTATATTTGTATGTTTATTTTCTATTTATTACTAATATTTTATAGCGTATTATTAAATATATTTCATTCATAAAAAAAAATTTAATCATATATAATATATATAGATATATATATATACATATATTATATATAATAATATATTTATTATATATATATATTACAACTCAATTTTTTAAGAAAACTGACTATATAATATAATTTTTTTTTTCAATCTCAATTTTACCCGGGTTTTACGCTAAAAACCCACGACTTGGTGGGTGATAGCTCCTTTGGAGGTATCATTCGCAAGCTGTTGTTTCTAGGTGAAACAAACTACTTACTATTGGTAGCTAACTTACTAATTTCCAGAGCCTCAATTTATCATGTCTTCAATTTTCATATTAAAGAAAATATTAATGAAAATATATTACTTATTACTTTCCTAAGATAGTCCTGTATATGTCATACTCATAACGTGTAACAATAGCAATACCATTTACATCGACAAGTTTCACATTTAGGAAAGAGCATTCAATTTCGACCAGGTGGAAACTTGGACAATGTCTGCTATCAAATTATAGTATTTAATGGTCAATTTCTTACTATTTATTAGATTTAGTGGTCAAATAATAATTGAAATGACATGTACAAAAACAACATTCAATTATTTATCATTAATTGAAAATAGAACTTTTAAAAGCCCCAACCAAAAAAAAAAAAAAAAAAAACCCCCCATAAAAAAAAAAAAACACTGGGCTGTTTTTTTTTGTCCGACCCCGGGTTTTTTCCAACCTTGATTCTAAACGGCATCTGTTTTCAGCCAATTAGTCTCTCAGTCATTCGACGTACTCTTTCGACCACAATGTGAATATATTTTCCCTACGACACTTAATAACTAATATCCCCTATAATTCCTACCAGTTCCCTTGTCCCCTTACTCTTCTAAAGGGTACTTTACTGCTCTCCTCAATCCTTCCGAACTATATCCTCCATAAAAGCTTTGTTACAACAACTTCCAAAACTCCATTTAAATCACATTCGCCTCCGTTATTATCTTTCAACGTATTTTCATCTATACCTGCAGATTAAACGTTCTTCAACTTTCTCACTCTACCAATTATCTCCTCCTTTACTAATGACCTTATTCCCAAAAATACTATTCTTCTGTCAGCATCAAATCCACACAAATTCCATCACCTCTCATTACTGCAATGTATGAGATTTCTCAAAGTGTTCCTCCACCAACCGTCCCTCCTCACATTTATTTCATCGTTTCGACCAGCACAATGCACGGCGCTCATCCTGCCAAGCAGAATTTCGCCTGAGTTGAGTTGCTGAACGTTCGGCGGTGCCTTTTTTTCTTTTTTTTCAAAAGGGAGACTTTTTTCATCTTCTCTTGTAAAATTGATGTTAGTAAGTGTTCATTTACCTCTTCTTTCTTCCTACGTGTGCATCTTTAGTATTCCATTTTTCCTCCTTATATATAATTCCAAAGCATCTTTCTTTTAAACCTTATCATTGGCTTTATTAACATTCACCACGCTCCTGTTTTACTTTAACCGCTTGTCGATCCACCTCTTCAATTCCACTACCCACTGTTGACATCTTACTTCCTAATTTAACATTTCAAGACTTCTTTTGAACTGCTTAACCAACTGCTTCCTTCGTTTGCTTCCAGATTTGTTCATTTTCAACTTGTTCACATTCACTGATTTACTTGCAAGTGCTATCTTACATATCCTTATTACCTTGTTCACTGAACTTCTCACTCTTAATATTTTACCCACTTCCTTCTATCACCTTCCTCTCCATCATGCGCCTTTACTTAAATTTAATAAACATCATAATGATAAGTTAACCCATTACTAATCCACTCAGATTTAACATCAACACTACCTCAACATCTCCTTCTTGCAACAACACAAAATCATCATACTTTTCATTTCGATACCATATCATCTACACTACATCAACTTTATTATACTTCTGAATACTCTTGTGTTTAAAGAAAGTATTAATTACACAAATACCTCTTTCCTCACATAAATCAAATCACTTCTCTACCATTTCCATTTTCTCCCGACACTAAAGCCACCTGTATATACATCCACATTTTTAGATCACCTATCAATAACTTAGTCACCAATAGTCAAGATCTGAAGCTCTACTCCCCCATGCAAAACCGTTATTCAGTATCCCATAAAATCACACTCTCCTAAGCACTACCCTCAATGGACCATAAGTCACATCACATCATACCTGAATCTTTTCAGGCTTACATTTAATCATTAGAATTTATATATTATAATATATATATATATTATATATATATATATATTATTTATATATATTATATTATATATATATATATAAGTATATATATATATATATATATATTATAATATATATATATATATTATATATACATATAAGTTATATATATATATAATTATAGAGTAAATATATAATATATCTAATATAATATATATTATTATATACAGTATATAATGTTTATCAATAGAGGTAGACATTTTTTTTATAAATTTAATAGAATACCAAATTGTTGTACAAGCTTTAGCGTTGTTGTGCAATTTAGTGATATTTTTTTACAGTGAATTTTACTAAAATATTCTTAATTTATCAATTTGATTTTTCCAGCACTTTCTCGAGTCTTGAATGATATTGTGTATACTACGGTAATATAAGAAAAAAGATAATTTGCAAACCTTGCACAAATGTCTTAATTTTCATTCAATCTGGATCAAATTTTCACCTAAGTATGGTTGGGCAAGTTTTAATTTTTTAATTTCAATTTTAAATATTTTCCTGTATCTCAACATTTGATTTATAGTGCTAATTTGAATACCAATATATCAAAATATAAACAGTATTTAAATATATTCTAAGTAAAAGTTGTAGATTTACGATCTTTAAACTATCAAAAAAAAAAATATTCAATTTTTTTTTGGCAAAAAGTTTATCCAATCAATATGGAAGTAGATAAGGATTGGCAATAATAAGACTGCCTAAAAGAAATATAACCATCTTTCAATGAAAATGATGACGGTTGAAAAAGAATGAAAGATGTAATATAACTAGAGCTTCAAAAAACGCTTTGGTTCTGGGGAAATTAATGACCTTCCCGACATTCATACTATTGCAACTTACTTAAGATTCCCCGTTATAGGCAAGTTTTTTTGGTTAAGACAATATTAGAACAAGTCAAATCGTCACTTGTGTTGCAGTTGAAAACTTCAATCCGAACCAGTCTATTAAAGTTAGCCACCCATAAAAGGACAAAAAACTAAATATACAGAACCAATACCTTCTACAAGTAAATCAATACAGATTCACTGGGAAGAATTTTTTACAGATCAGTAGTGAATGAAGAAAAAACGCCCATTACCAAGATGCAGCGCAAATGATTTGAAACTATCACCAAGAAAAACGAACTAGATACAAATCAAATGGACAATCCTATACAGTTGGACGGAGTGAGTGTTAGCAAAATTGTTTAAACCGCTTAAGTAAACTTGCAAGGGAAATACTTGGCCTGGCCTCCAACTTATGTTCCATTTGAGAGAGTATTTAGAAATGCTGGGCAAATATATGATGAAAAGGACAAACAGACTCTCAGCAGAAAAGGCAGAAAAAATTGATGATCTCTCAAGCACAACCTTCCTATATTTGTTTGAATATCAATACTAGTGCAAAAAGTATATAATCCATTCTAAAACTCTTTCATTAAGGTCTTGAGGTTGGTGGAAAGAGGTTGTGGGTGCATTTTGAGTTGGGTCCCCTCCGCGCACCATGGGTAACATTAAAATTAATGATTGTGGCTAAAACTTTGATATAGCCTATATATTATATATAATATAATATTATATATATATATATATATATATATATATATATATATATATATATTATAATATATGTATATTATTATATATATATATATATATATATATATTATATATATATCAAACATCCGCATCCGCATCTGCGGATGTTAAAATCAAAACATCCGCATCCGCATCGCGGATTCGAAAATAAAGACATCTGCAGGCACACTAGATATATATATTTACTATTATATATTATTATATATATATATATATATATATATATAATAATATATATATATATAGTATATATATTTATATATTATATTATTATATATATATATATATAATAATTATTTTTTTTACATTAGCTACATAAAAAATAGTTTTCCAATTTTTTATTTTAAATATTTTTAATTTTTTGCGTACATTTTTTTAAAGAAAATAAAATCGTTGATAATCGATAAAACAATTAGCGTTGGGCGGGGAGACCAGGCCCACCTTTTTTAGAGGGGTGATTCGGTCCACTCTAAATAAAAAAAATAAATAAAAAAAAAATAAAAATTTTTTTTTGCTCATTTAATAGCCACGTCTTAGTACTACAAGTTTTATTTAGAATATCTTTAATTCTAGAGAGCTTTTATATTTTTAAAAAATATAATAAATTAGGGTATAAATTGCCCTTCAATAGAATTTCACTTTTGAAAAATGAGTTTTTTTTAACTTTGTTATAAAATGAAAAATTGTGTATGGATTTTAATTATTTTTTCAGTGTATACACTCGAGTATGTTAGCTTTAAACTAGCAAAGTAAATTTTTGTTCCAAACAGTACTATGGGCTAAATCACTTAGCCTAACTTGGGGAGGGGCTCGATTCAACCCTCTTTTGTAATAATTTTATGAGTGGGGTGAATCGGGACCACCATTTTATTCTTATTCTTATTTTATGTATTATTATTGACATTTTTATATAGATATAGCAATTTTATATATAAAAAACATACTTTTATAAAGAGGAAGTATTTAAAATAAAAAGATGAAATTTATATGAAAAATATGGAATTTACCAAAAAAAGTGTCAAAAATTCTTGTCCACTAAGAAACGGGTTAATTGGGCCACCCACATTTTATTTCTTATTTTATGTATATATCATTATTGATATTTATATTACTTATTACTAATTTTTAATGATAAATAATTATTATATTAAGTAAAAATTAAAATATAAAATTGAATTTATACATAAAAGAGGAATTTAAACAGATGGCCCGATTCACCTCAATGGTGATCCGATTCACCCCTCCAAGGGGGAGCTGAATGAGCTTTATATTTAAACTTTAATAAAACTATTATTATTAGAATTACATTATTATTTTTTTGTGTGCTTATGACCTAATATAGGGCCATGATTTTCAGGAAAAAAAAATTCCAAAAAGTGCATTAGGGGGAAAGACGGGAGACGAAGTTATACCTAAAGTGGTCCAAGTCACCCTGCCTGACGCTACATCAATAAATAATAAATAGCGATGTGTAGATAGGTTGAAACACATTTCAATCATCATTCTTCATCCCTACATGAACGAAATAAAGCCAAAAGGTTATGTTTTTCCTTGCATTATTTTTCATATGTTTGTTGAAAATATAAATTTAAATTTTATGCTAATCAGTAAAAAAAAAATTTTTTTTATACCATTTTTATAAATTATAAGTTTATAGTTTTAATGCAATAGTTACGTAAAGTTCTTTCACCTCAGCTTGACAATTACCTTAAATGTTTATAGTTTTAATACACTATTTACATGAACTCAAGTGTGAACTGCACCACAATTACCCTCATTTTAGGGCCATCCTAGTTCAGGTTATGATAAGATTTGTTAAGTATACATAGATTTTCTCTGTGTATACTTAACAAAACATATCACAACCTGAACCAGAGGGCCTAAAATGAGACCTGGATGGATCAACAACGAAAGGTCTATGAGAGTTTTAACAACTTTGAAAGGCTGTACATTTTATGTTAAAGACGTCAGTCATTTTTTTCTTTATTATTATTATTTTTTTGGTAATTGTTTAGTATTACTGACTTGAGTTCACGTACATAGTATATTAAAATTATAAACATTTCATTTACAAAAAATTTTTTAAAAAATTATTGGAATTTTTTTTTTACAGATTTTCGTGTATTTTATGCATATATTTTAAAGAAAAATATAAAAAATAACTTTCAAAAATTTTAAATGGCTAATTTTCTTGTTTTTTTTTTTAGGGATATCGCTATCGATGCTTTGTTCCAATTTTTTAAATATTGATTGCATTAATATTACTCCAATAAAAATAATCGATAATTTTGAATGATTATCAACAATTCGATTGTTTGGCCAAATTTACGTTTACCGGTTAACGTATATTAAAAAAAAAAAAATTCGCAATTTGTAATAAAATAAAATAATAAAGTAATAATAAAATATTTTTTCCTTTTAATAACACTATGCAATATATATATATATATATATATATATATATATATATATATATATATATATATATATATATATATATATTATATATATATATATATATATATATATATATATATATATATATATATATATATATATATATATTATAGTTTTAATCTTTGTAAGTGTGGACGTGTCTTCAAATTGTCCTTATTGAAGTTAATCTTATTTATCTATCCCGTTATTGTTTATGTTGTGCTATGTATAGGTGAAAGTGTATGTGTATTTTATAAAACATTTTATTTTTAATTGAAAGCTTTATTAAATGTATTTTTAAATAGTAATTCATCATTTATTCGTTTCGGTGAGGTCTCTGCGATGGCGTTTTAAAAAGATAAGTTTGTTTTAAATTTTTTTTTTTTTCATTTGTTTTAGTTTTAGGTTTTAACATATTTTAATATTGCCTACAAATAATTAAATTTATTAGGTTTAAGTTTTTTATTTTTCCAGTATAGAGTTTTTTTTTTTTTTTGCTTTTTTTTTTTTTTTTTTTTATTCTGAACTTGTAGGGTGTTTAGTTTTTAACTTTAAGATTTTCACATTTTACATATTTTTATTTTTTACTTTTTTTTTTTTTATTCTCGTGAATGTTTAGGGGTGTATGAGAGTGTTAGTGTTTTTAAACTTTAAGATTTTTCATATTTTACAATTTAATATAAATTCGATTTTAGTTTTTTTAACATTTACGGTTTTAAATATAGGTTTTAGTGTGTAAACAATTTTAACGCCTGATTTCACGTTTTGTTTGTTTTTTTCGCCTGTTTTTTTTGTTTGTGTTTGTTTTGTGGTGGATGTGTGGCTGCATGTAGGATGGAAAGTTTGCACAGGCGCAGGCTTTACTATCGACTTTTGCCTAACATCCGTGCTTGCAATCTTAACTCTGCATCCGTGGAACACCACCTCTCTAACTCTAGCTCCTAACCTATTTGCTCCTGCGAGACCCAGATGGCAGAAATTCATTCCATCTAAACGCGTTTGAATATGTTCGTCAACGGTATGGGAACTGTGAGTTTGCATGAAGTTGTCGTCTATGAAGGGTTGGTGGATGTGGGGAGTTGAGTGTGCCGGGTATGTTTGACGGTGAGGAACACTCGCGTGGTGTAGACAGCGTGGTGGCTGTCGGGGGTGAGATGCGGCGAAGTGTGTGCTAAGTGATTCGTGGGAGTGTTCCGGATGGCTGAAACTGCGTTGTTCTCCGTGTGTGCCGAGCGTATGCTCGGGAATAGATGCTGTGTGCTGGTGCGGCGGATGTCTGAGTCTCTGGCCGTGTAGAGAGCGAGGATGTTGTCACGCGTGTTGGGTGAGAAGATCTGTACTACTCGTCGAGCTGTGAGTGTGTATATTCGTTGTTCATGCCAAGAGTATGTGGAGTGGTCGTCTGCTAGTGTAGGGATGTGGTATATTGCAACATAAGCATCTGGAAGTGGGTGTCCTCAGTAGCGATTAAGGTGGGGGATGCGTAGGCGTCGAATATTATCAGGCATTTCCACGAATCTGGAGCAAGTCTAATTATGAACGCACCAACATCGCGGGATCGTCCTAACCAATCTTGAACACACTTGACTTATGTTTCACCACTAGTCTTCTCTCTATAAATACACCACTTTCGCTCCTATCGGTAAAATCTGACCACAACCTTATATCTCTTAATTGTAATACTTTCTCTCCAACAGGTCCAATCCTCCCCTACTCGTTTTTTCTGGCACTTTAATCAGGGTAATAAGCGACTTTGCGTATGCTTCTTACCAAAAATATCCATTGGAATGATCTTTTGTTGTCTCTGTGATGCTTCGACTTCTGGCCGATAAGGTGGGAGCTGCTAATCGTTTGATGGATGAAGCAGGTTCATTTCCTTCTTCGACTAAATCGTTTCCTTTCCTCATAATCCATGGTTTGATTGTGCTTGTTCTCTGGCCATTCAGGTAGAGACAGTGCGTATCGGAGTGGAAAAATTCTCGTTCTCCTATCCACTCTTGCTAATTTTCATTCTGCTAGAATTCGTTCCAGGGATATTACTCGAGGAGCAAAGCGAGCTTTCATCAAAAGAAAGTGTGCTAACCTCTTGGTTCTCCTACTGACATCTTCTGGCCTCTTGCCAAAAAAACATCTCTAACAATTCTGTAAATCTGCATTTCCTCTTATTCCTTCTGATGGTTCTGTTGCTAATTCTTCAAGAACTGAAAAGGCCAATCTCTTCGGCCTCCTATTTTCATCCAATTCAATCCTGAAGAATTTTAACAATACTCCTCTTCCTATTTCTACTCTCAGGTGTCTATCCCTTTAACTTTGAATCAGTCGATCCGGTACATCGGCTCCAGAAATCGACGAACGTTAAGGAAGGCGGGTGGCCCGGATGGGCATCCTCCCCGAGTTTTGAGGGGAGTGTGCTTCCGTGCTCCCCCACCTCTCGTTCAACTAATTCTCTATTGTTCTCAATACTACCCCCCCCCCAAAGAAACCCCATTTCCCCTCAGTGTGAAGCACGCACGATGTCAGCCGATCCCGAAAAAGGATAGCCGCTGATCCTCTAACTAATCGCCCTATAGCTCTCCACTTGTTTCTATCTAAGATCTTTGAAACCCTTCTTCACTCTCACTTGATCATCTGGAATCTCATCACTTCTTTCCGATCGCCACTATGGCTTCAGCGCTCGAGGTTCTACTGGCGATATACGTTCCTATCTTACTGATTTATGGTTTTCCGCCCTTAGGAAACTACGCGGGAGATTGGCGTGGTGGCGCTTGACATAACTCCAAAGCATTTGACCGGGTAGCACCGTCACTGTCTCCAAAGCTTCCCTTTCTTTGGGTTTGCCTCCTTCACTTTTGCTTACTTATGTCTAGTCTTCTTTCAAATCGCCCAATGTCGGCTGTTGTTGACGGGGCGACTTCTTTTTCTTAATTGTGGTGTTCCTCAGGGTTCTGTCTTATCTCCTACTTTTTATTTTTACTTTTTCATTAACGATCTTCTCACCTGCACACTAACTCTATCCACTCGTTTATGGCGATGACTCAACCCTTCATTCTTCAACTCATTTCAATTCTGCTCCCTCCTTTTACTTCTTAGAATTGCCTCTCGCTCTTAAATCTTTCTGATTCTACTCTCGCTGATCTGGATAGATTTTCCGGGTGGGGTCGTCTCAACCTTTGTGAAATTTAATTCTTTAAAAAAAACAACATTCTACAATCTCCCTCTCTAAAACACACTTCCAACTTTCCTATCTCTTTCGACGCTTCTCGACGGTTCTCTCCTGTTGACAATATAAAAACATCCTCTTGGCGTTAACATAAACAAAAAAAATGTCTTGGAAACCTTCACACACAACGGTTGCAGGGCGCGCCTCAAGGAAACCTGGGGGGTTTCTGTTTAGGACTGCGAGAACTTTTTTTCCCTCTTCTCGTTGCTTCAGCTATAGCAAGGCCTATCCGCCCTTGTATGGGAGTACTGCTCCATATCTGGGGGGGCTCTGGTTTCACCCGGCTTTTGGACAGGGGTCGAGTCAAAGCCAAAAAAACTTATAAACTGTTTCCGTGACTTTCCACTTCACTTGACCCTCTATCTTTGCGGTGCGATTTTGGTGCTTTATCTGCTTTTCTATAGGTAACGCAGCGGCAGGTGCTCAAGGGAACTTGTCACTCGCATACCTCCACCTTTACGACGTCTTCGTAGCACAAGGGTGCTGTGTCTGGCGCATGGTTTTGTGTGGATATGGAACCCAACGCTAGTTCGTGCCGGTGCCTTCCTTCTTTCCAGCCACTTCTGTTCTGTGGAATTCTCTCCATCTTCTGTGTTTTCCTGCTGAATTTAATCTCCTGCACTCAAAGCCTGCGTCTGTGCCATCTGCCGTAATGTGCGTTAGTTGTTGACTTCTGGGGCGTGTAACACCCCCTCCTGAATAGGGCTTTGCCGTGGTTGGTGGTGACAACTGTAAAAAAAAATATATATATATATATATATATATATAATATATATATATATATATATATATATATATATATTATATATATAGAGAGTGTATATTATATATATATATTATATATATATAATATATGTAAGTGTTGAAAGGGGGTTTGACAATTTCTGATTAGGAAAGTGTCTAAAAACTCTGGTAATGTGTCTCCAGATTAAATTTTTTATATTTGAAACCTTAAAAAGATCTATTGTAATAAATAATTAAAAAAAGAACTAAAACGAGAAAAGGTATTAAGAAATAACTTAGAAGCTATAATAGTAATGATTATTATAATAGGTTCTGTACCTGGAATGAAAAAAGGAAGAACAATTTGACGGTCTTCTTATTGTTTCGACATCAATCCACTCTCCAAGGACAGACCTGAAAGAGAACTCCGAGTGGCTTTCTCTAACAGTGGCTCCGGCTTCTCACTGTATTACTCGGACTCTAAGAGCTCTGAACGATAAGGCGACGCATCGAGGGAGGTGTGTGACGTTATAACCAGGTGAATTACAAACTAACAAAGTTTTATCGTGACCAGATAATCGATAAGGGTAGAAATAAGATTCCTTAAAATGTAGATTTTTATTTCTATAATCTACAATTGGCCTAATAACCACGAAGGTAGTAACCACAAAGCCTTAAGTTACCCTTTACTTATACATGACGACGATAAAAATCAGCAATTGATTCTATAAATAAGATAATGGTTACAAAGACGATTATATGTGACGATTACCCGATGACAGGTAAAGCGACGATTGACTGATGATTTATTGTTCATTGATTAGGAAGTTTGGTTCACGTAAGTAATTATATATTCTAATGATGCTATTATTATTCATAAAAAGATTTCCAGCACCGAAACTTAACTAATTAGCTAATTAAAAGATTTATGGCAATAATTTTCGACTAACCACCAAATAATCCAATCTTTCTTATTGTCTTTTTCAATACTTAACTTAGAATATATTATCTTCCATAAGAAGTCTATGCACTTTCACTGCCAATAGTATTTTTAATCTGTTAAGCACTTTTTCACTATTTTCAGGTGTATTAGTTCAAGCACAAAACTAGAACAAGAAGCCCTAATCCAGAATTAAATTCCCAGTGTCCAGAAACAATTTCGTTCTAGACCAGAAACAGATGTCCATGTCCAGAAACAATGCCGAAGTCCAGAAACCTGAAATAATGCATAGGATCATTTCACGTTCCTGCACTTATCCATGTTATTTCATTTATATTTATTATTAATTTATTTTCCACTATTTAACACTTTTAATCATTCTTTCAGATAATTTTAACTACTCACCCCTTAATAGTTCAATGAGAAATTGAAGGGGTTGTGAGTTGCAAAATCCACGAAGGCAGTTAAAGAGAGTATTGAACTCTCTCAACGATGTACAAAAGATGGTATTTGATTTGGAAAACTAAGTATAATTACGGTTTATTATTATTTAGCGCATTTCATTATATTATTAATTATATTTGCCATAAGTCAGTTTATGCATGAAAAAGGATACACTTAAAATTAACCTATTCTATAGCTATAAAGTAAATACTAACCCGGTATAGTTCCATGTAAGTAGT
>JABUQX010058126.1:0-7500 GCA_015478945.1 Trachelipus rathkii | reverse complement strand
GATAAAAATGTTACTGAAAGCTGAAACAGAGTAAGAAAACTTTAATGAAGCCACAAACAAAATATTATGAATATCAAGATTCAGAATATAAAATAAAAATATGGAAAACCCATAAAAATTTTTAACACAAACTCAGGGGCTTACACCTTGTAGGAAATTGGAGCCCAAAAATGTCCAAATTAGAGCATATTTGCTAAAACTTATAATAAAATTGTTCAAACATGTAAATTCCACAACTTAATTGAAAAAAATGAAAAAAACAAATTTTTACTCGTTTTTTTCAGGCTGTGTTTTTTTCGGAAAAAAACGAGCTTGTTTTTTTCCTTTCCCAACCCTAAATTTACGCACAAATATTATTCTACAAATCTTTTTATTTTCTTTGATATTATTTACGTACACTTTGCCTATAATATTGATTCCTCGAAATTAGTGAAAAAAATCGATTATAAAAAAATATCGATATTGATGCATCAATAATCTGAAACGCATTTCAACAGTGATTCCTCATCCATACACAAACAGAAAAAAAACGAATTATTATGATTTTCAGAGCGTTAATATTAATATTTTTAGTGAAAATATTAACTCAAAATAAACTCAAATGCGTAAAAAAACTTCAAATAATATTTTAAAACCATTTTTGTAAATGAAATGTTTATAATTTTAATATACTATGTACGTGAACTCAAGTCACCAATACTAAACAATTACCCTCAAGTCAGTAATACTAAACAATTACCATTTTTTAAAGTCTATCTTGTGATTTTTATAAAACTCAGTGATGACGCAGTTCTCACTACTATTACCAAAAAATGATAAGTTTCTGAATTATGCAATGATAGTGAAGCAACGAAGGCTTGGTCAGAGTTGAAGGCCTACGGAGGATAAAGAATGAGCCTATACGGAGTGAGCCTACTAGAGTCGATTTTGTAAGTCATTCTGATAAGAAAAATTTGGACAGCGATACATTATAACCCTAAGGTATGAAAATGCTGAAAACCATTTAATACTAAATTGGTTTTCTTACTAAAAATTATTCTAAAATATACAATATTAAATATTTAATGAAAAAATTGCACTATAACCTGCAAGCTGCCACGCCGTAAGCCTAGTATAGCTTCACCACACATTTGTTAGAGCGGTTATTAAGAAATATAAAATATTTTGTAAACACAACACGGGGCTCACCACAAATTGGCACACGTTATCACTTGAGTTAAGACTAAAGAGAAGAAAATGTCTTTTTTAATTAAGGGAAAAAGTTGTAAAATACTCGGACGAAATCTAACCTAGCTACGTAGCTGTAGTTGCGTCAAACGAAGTAAATTGTATGGATTGGAAAACCGTGTCCGACAATGAAAATAGCTGCAATGAAAATAGCTGTTCTGAAAATAGCTGCGTTTCCAGAAGCCCGACTGCAGCCCGTTTGCAAAATCGACTCAGAAACGCTAAAAAATGTAAGCGGTAAGCGGTATGGGCACAGTGCCCTTATGTAACCGCTTACACCCTTTTAGGGGTACCCCGAGATGGGTCTTCATGCATCTCTGGGGGTGATCTCCATGTAGTGGGGCTCGTCGCTGAAAATTGTTCGGTTATGTATAATAAAGATTGAGATTATGTTGATGAGTGAGCGCATTTGGGAAAGCTTTTGTATAAACATGAAAGTAACCCTAATGATAAGCCTACCGTGTAAGCCTAACGAACCGGAGGTATTGCGTAATGTTTCGAATGGTAGGTTAGGTTAAGTTTTATGGACAATGTTAGTTACTTACCGTTGATAAGCAAAGAACTTTGTTAATGAAAACTGTTTATTCGTAACTTAGGTATGTTATGTTCTTAGTTCCAATTAGCATTTATTAGTTTTATGATTTTATCGGAGCGATAGCATTGAATGAAACACGAAATACAAATACAAACATGAAACCATGAATGTAGTATCAATTCATAGTTCAAGATGCTGGTATCATTGATAGTTTTGACTCTTTGTTATGGAATTTTGTTAGATAATACCTCTTTAGCTGTTGATGGTATGATAGGTTGAGTTTTGCTGTGTAATGAGGGGTATGTTAAGAACTTATTCATAGGTCCAAATGTTAATGTCTTACTCGTAGTTCCAAATGTTAGTATCTATTGTAGGTTTTCGCCCATTGTAAGTGTTGGATATGTTAGGCTATGTTTAATTTCTGTTACTTTTTGTTAAATATTACTATGACAATTTGAAATTAACACTGATTTGTTAGAGAAATGATAAGTTTCGTAAGATATTACTGTGCTAACTGGTGATGATGTGTTAGAAACGTGAGCTTAAGGTAAGTTTTTGCTGAGTAATGTTAGGTTTACCCGAGAATTTTGCTGATGTTTACGTTTATTCATAGTTCAAAATGATGTTATATTTGATATGAGTGACACTTTGATGAATGTAGTATCAATTAATAGTTAAGATGCTGGCATCTTTGATAGATTGGTCACTTTGTTAAGGAATTTTTTGTGGATAATACTGCTTTTAGCTTGTTGTGATATGTTTCGCGAAAAGTGGGGGATACATGAATTTTGTATGTCCTTTAGCTACTTTACCTTTGATAAGTAGGGAACTTTGGGAATGTTAGCAGATTATTCATACGTGAAGGTATGTTTATGTTAGGTTTGTCGATTGTACATTACTTAATTCTTATAGTTCAGGCTTATGATATGTTTAGCTTTATTTGATGTGAAAACTTTGTTACCTTAGCATATATTCGTTGATCTGTATGATAATTAGGTAAGGTTAAGGTAAAAATGACACTGATATGTTACAGATACGTTTGGAAAAAAGTGTGAATAGGTTACGTTCTTTGTATGCCAATGTGTATTACTTTACTTGTTGTTTAAGTATGCTAACTTTGTTAATGTTGGATTGTTTATTCGTGTGTAAAGGTATGTTAGATTTGTCGGTGTACATATATTCTAGTTCAGGTTATGATTGTTTACTTTATTGATGTTAAAACTTGTTACGTTAGCATATATTCGTTGGTCAGTATATAAAGAACTTATTTTTATGTTATGGTTATCCAAAAATGATACTCGAAATAGGACTTGAATCAATAGATCAAAAGACATGAGGAAGGGTGGGTGGGGGTGGGGAGTGGAAGGGCTGGTGGTATGATTTATTGATTATTGATTTACTGCTTTAAAATCAGTAAACTAATACACTTTAATATGATATTTTATTTAAGGAACGTATTTTTATGTTATGTTTGGATAAAACTTTTGTTATTTTTATGTTCATGTTTGCGAAAAAACTTTGTTATGTTTGCAATTATTCGTGGGGATTATGATAATTTATGATATATTATGATGAATTTTTGTTTAATCATTACTATGCTTTAACAGAAGATAAGTTAAAGCTATATATTTGTTGGTCCAGTATTGATAATATAGACAGGGTTATGATGAAATTTTTGTTTAAATATTACCATGTTATGTAAAAAAACATTGATATGTTAGAGATTATGTTTGAAAAAGTGTGTGAATAGGTTACGTTTTGTACGCTGTGTTAGGTACTTTACTGTTGTCAAGTATTTGGAACTTTGTTATTGTTAGTAGTTTATTCGTGCGTAAGGTGTGTTAGAGTTTGTCGTTGTACATTTATATTCTTAGTTCAGGTTCAGGTCATGTTTAGCTTTATTATGTAAAAACTTTGTTACGTTAGCATATATTCGTTGGTTAATATTTAAAAGAACTTATTTTTATGTTATGTTTATCCGAAATGATTATCGAAATGTGACTTGATCAATAGATCAATAGATTTCATGAAAGGGTGGGAGAGGAGAGGGGATTTGGTGGCGGGTGTGGTTTTGATTTTAATGCATTAACCTTGCTTTAGGATCAGTAACTATTACACTTTACTATGATAGTTTGTTCAAAGAACTTATTTTTATGCTATGTCTGCAATTTTCTTTGGGAATTATGATAGTTAGGTAAGGTTATGATAAATTTTTTTGTTAAAATATTTACTTTATTTAAGGAAAACTTTGTTTACGTTAGCATATATTCGTGGACTGTATGATATATTAGACAAGTGTTATTGATAATTGTTGTAAAGATTACTATTGTTATGTAAATTTGACAGTTTGATAGTGTTAAGATTGGTATTGCATGACCAAAGTGTGAAATATGGCTTACGTTTTTGTGTTGCGTATGTTAGTCACTTTACAGTTGTTAAGTGAGGAACTTTGTTAATGTTAACAGTTTATTCGTACTTTATTAATGTGAAAACTTTGCTACGTTAACATATATTCGTTGGTCAGTGTATAAAGAACTTGAATTTATGTTATGTTATCCAAAATGATACTTAGAAAATGTGACATGAACAACTAAGATCACATTAGATCATAGGATTGGTGGAGGAAGGAAGGGGAGGAGAGGATGGTTGATTAGATTTAGCTGCTTTAGGTAAATATACAATTTAAAGTTATTAACATAAAATGAATATAACATTTTTGGTAAAAAATATATTTATAAAATAAAAAAAAATAATAAAATTTTTGTTTATGTTTATACAAAATATGACTTGAATCAATAGATCGGGGGTGGGGGGGAGGGGGTGGGGTGTGTGGTTTGTTAACTGATTTTACTGCTAGCGGTATGTAAAACATAACCAATTTTGGCGTTTAAAAATATTATGACGACATTCAAGTAGATCATGGTACATCTGTTAACGGATCTTTTCAGTTTGAATAACATGGTTAGTTTCTGTTTAATGTAAAGCATAAAAATTTGATTGGTTTCAGAAATCGACAAACATAAATAATATTTTTTTCCTTTTATAAAATATAATATTAAAATATCAAAAGCAATTCATGAAACACTGCACAAGTGACTCTTTACTAATATAATGAAGATCACATGTCCGCCAAACATATAATATTACGGAAAGACAATTTCAATTTACTGTTCTTAACATCAATTTTTAAAGGGAATAATATAATAATAAACAATATTGATAATAGAACACCTTGAGGTGAGGTGGGGAGGGTAGGGTGGGTGGTTTGATTTACTGATCTACTGCTTTTAGGGTGTGTAAAAACGCAAATTTTTAAAGTTATAAATATAAAAAGCATAACAATTTTAGTTAAAACAAAATGTTTAAAGCAAATAAAACAGAAATAAATAAGTTTTTTTTTTAAATATTTTTTAAATAAACAATAAAAAATAATAAAAATTGAAAAATAATTTTAAATAAATAAAAAATAAACAAACAAACACAAAGCAATATTGTTTTATTAAATGAATATTTACTAAATCAGCATCGCATGGCTTCAACACCGATGCAGGCTAATAATAATAATAATAATAATAATAATAATAATAATAATAATAATAATAATAATAATAATAATAATAATAATAATAATAATAATAATAATAATAATAATAATAATAATAATAACAATAATAATAATAATAATAATAATAGCACTCTGTGCACTCTGCACCGGCTCCAGCACCGGTGTCGGTACCAATTCTATCTCCTTCTCAGTCTCCTTCATCCTTCCTCCATCTTTTTCTGTTTTGCGCTCCGTGCATTTCTTCTGGGGGCCCCACCCCCTCCGGGGAGGTCCCCAGACACCCTCCAGGGTTCTGAAACCCTCATATTCGAGTTCTACGGCCTTATAAACATATATTTTTATACCAATATGGGACTAAACAAATTTTTATTAACCCGGCACCGCATCGGCTCCAGCACCGGTGACGTTGTCAACTTCGACTTCTCTGACTCAGACTCCTTCTCCGACTCTTTCCTTCTTTGACTCCGACTCCGATTCTTTGATCCACTTCTCTTATGCATTCCGTTCATTTCTATGAGGGGGACTCCCCCTCCGGGGGGTCCCCAGACACCCATTACGATCTTAAAACCATCATATTCGAGATCTACGGGTTCGATAACATATATAAAAATACAAATATTATATCATTACACAAATATTTAATATCTCAGCACCGCACCGGAGCCAGCACCGGTGCCGGCTCCGAATCCGAATCCGACGAACCCGAGTCCGACGCCGGGTCTGAATCCGTTCTCCAAATTTCAGCCTTCTACGATCATTTTAATTTTTAGGGGGCAGCGCCACCTACGGGAGCGCGCGGGGACGTAACCTCGTCTACGACGAGATTACGTCACCAAATAGCTCGCCGCCAAATTTTAGCCCTAAACGATAAGCCTAACCCGGGTTTCCTACGTTGGACAGTGCTTAAAGGGTGCTACCTCTAGGAGGCAACACCCACTTAGGAGGGTCCTACGAACACGAAAACTCGACTGTAACGAGATCACGACATCAACTAACATACCAAATTTCAAACCGATACGATAACTCTAACATAGCAAAAAGCGACTACTACCAAACTGTAAAAATATTACTAAGGGCAGACATCATCGTAGTCAAATTGTGTTATATATTATATATATATATATAATAATATTTAGTGCTAAGGTATATATATATATATATATATATAATATATATTATATATATATTATATATATTATATATATAAGATATAATATATTAATATATATATTGTAGTGCTGAAGGTCATATGACCTATATTAGCGCGCACCAGCATAATTCATGATTGAATCAACTACACTATTAATTCTACACTATGTTATCATGTTGGCAACATCAATAGAGTCGCTTTAATCTTCGCACCGACGCCATTGTATGAGAGCAATCGATTTACTACGTTCTGCATTATTTTATATTATTTATCAAGAATAAATGACTTCTTGGCTTATTAGAGCCATTTATTTATTGTGTCATTGTGGTGAGTGAAATTAATAGTGATAGTTGAATTTATTGCTATATTGTTACTAAAATATATCAATTTCCCGTATGTTACCAAAGTGATAATTTCTATATGTTAGTTATACCGTTTATAACATTATGTATATTTTTAGCTAGCTTTTCTCATGGTAGTAGGCCTCCAGATTAGCATAAACTGGATTTCATTATTGTTCAAAATGTATATATAGGGGCACCTACGCCCAAAATTCCTTTCGTTAATGTGAACTTATAAATTTAAGTAGGCCCGGGCTAAATTTATTATGTTTATTCAAATAACCTGTATTCATTAATTGCTATCCTTATTATTAATTATTATATTCTGTAATAGCCTATTTGCTGTAAATTATTTATTTTTTATTATTTCCCAGGACTCTGCGGGTTTCAGCTTTCAGCTTTTGGCTTTCCAACTTTCCATCTCTGAGTAAGCTCGTCAAATATATTTTTTGGAATTGCTCATATCGTTTTAAGAAACCTGGTCGATTAATTCTTATTGTCATTACAAGAAGTCCTTCAACAACACTTCATCGGACTTCTTCAATATATATAATATATATAATATATTATCATATATAATATATATTATATATATATATATATATATATTAATAATTATATATATATATATATAATATATTATATATATATATATATATTAATATATTATTATATCTCTCTT
>JABUQX010058125.1:12500-20261 GCA_015478945.1 Trachelipus rathkii | reverse complement strand
TCTCTTCGAGGTTCTCCGATAATGAAAAGCGGGATTTTTACGATCGTATCGCCGTAGAAGATAATTTGACGCTTGAAGAGGTTCAAACTGGCACTCTCACTACTAATTATGTTTGTTCCCACCAAGACCTGCCATCTGTCTTGAATTAGCTCATGTATTAGGAATTTTGTACGCTGGAATTTATCTGATAACTTAAAGTAGAGTTCTATTTGTCTATATTGTCGATAATTCTGTCCATTTAGACCCTTCAATCGATATGGGGAAGGTTTACACAAGGCCACTGTCTTCTCCTTTCTTTTTAAGGCTTCAAACGCATCTCTAGAGATGAGGGATATAGCAGCCGCTGTATCAATAATCGCTGTAACATCGATTCCACGCTGTTTTTCCTCAAAAGCAAGTGTTATTTGACAACCATATTGCTCTCCTCTTTGTGCTACCTTTTCCAATCTTTCGGATGGCCTAGAAAACTCAGCCACCGCTTGCATTATAGTTGGCTCTTTTTCTACCTTCATTTCTTTAGGGCGGACCGAATATAGAATTTGGGAAGGTAAAGAAATTACCTCTTCCTCTACTTTTCTAGTTTGTGGTCGGACTGAAACGGAGGATGAAATAGCTTGGATCTCCGCCTCATCCTTGGGCTTCTGGTTCACCGATACAACTTCCAAAACTGATTTTGATGTTTCTAATTCTTCTTTCTCCTCTGCCAATCCACATTTCAAAACAAATTGTAATGCGCTTACTTTTTTATCGACTGCCTCTATTTCTGTTTTTTCATCAGTTATGGCTAACATAGAAATTTCCTCTATATTTTCTTCTTTTTTCGCTGACTCACATTTTAGAACCAACTCTGGCGCTTTTACTTTTCCACCTGGAGCCTCTATTTCTGCTCTTTTATCAGTTATGGCTAACACAGAAATTTCATCTATATCTTCTTGATCCTCTTCAACCAGATTGGAGTGGAGTGGGATTTCTCTCTCCAATTCTATAACTTTTTGTATCAAAACTCCGGTGTCCAACTCCGGATCAAAACTTCTTAAAATTGCTGTTCTCAACAAGGAACTAGTTTCTTTTGAATCGATATAATCTAACACCTTAGTTATAATCATGTAGTTCACCTTTTTGCTTTCAAACAAGCTTCCTAATGGCTCATTCTCAGCCAATCTCTGATAGTTATCCATCAGACGTTTTATTTCTTGGATAAATGAAGGGAAAAGAATATTTCTAGGACCTTTATAGGTGATAAATCTCATCATTGCTTCCACGGAATATTCTGCAGTGAAAAGGACACTGTCACTGTCTTTTAAAGGTTCTTCTCTGGGGAACGGTTTTACCGCTTGACATGGTTTTTTCGCACTGTTTTCCTGAATCTTATCTTTTTCCTCTGAGCTTTCTCTACAAACATTTGGGAAGTCTCTGGCTTCCCCGGAGCAAGATGCTCCAATCTCCTTCTCTCCTTTTCTCTCACCTCTTTCCTTTATTTCATCCACTTTCTCTTTATCCTTTCTCTCGTCCTCCCTTTCTCCTTTTTCTACCGCGCTTGCTACTTCCATTTCTTCCTCTCTTGGAGGGGCTTCCTCCGCTATTGCGGGGTTGCTTTCTGCCATCTTATCTTCCTAATGGCTTGTTAATTGAAAAGGAAAAAGAAGCGATATAAGTAGGGTTAGTGGGAAAGTGACAAGTATGGAAACCGAGAAAATGGTTTTGGATATTGGATTTATATAGAATGAATTATATAACCCAGCAAAATTAGGATTTTTATGAGGTGGATTGCCTATACTACTTTGTAATGGCAACTAGAAAATTACTCAATTAAATCTTGTATATTACTCAATTTCAATTAAAATGACAAATATTCAGTTTTAATTAAAATGACAAGTACTCAGCGTTAAAATGACAAAAGCTCGATTTTAAATTAAAATGACAATGTTCAGTTTCAATTTAAAAAGTAAAAGATATTCAGTTTCTAATTAAAATGAAAAAATGCTCAATTTATTTTATTCATAAAATAAAAATTGCTAAGTTGGGATTTTTCCCTTTTAAAGTGAAAACTTTCTGAGATTTAAAAACAATTGTGATTGTTTATCAATTTAAAATTCTGTTTAAAGTTATTTTTTATTCCAATATTTATAATTATATTTGATTATGATTTTATCATTAAAAATCTCTAAATGATAATTATAAATGTGAAGGCAATGTTAACTTTAAAATATTCCAATATGTAAAACGATTTTCTCTAAAAAGAATGCAGTAGATAGAGAAAAAAGAATTACATTTCTATTTCATTCCTTATTATCCCTTCCTTTCCAAGGTCATTCTCTAACGGAGAATCAAATTTTATCGTTCACTATATTGCAAGAACTATTCGTGCCTTATGACCCGAATGAACGAAACAATGTGGTACGTGAGTCAGTACCCAAGACTCTCATGCGTGTGCACTGGTGTGTATATTATAGACAGACATGTACGCTCATTTACGTACACGTGTACACACAGATATTTGATAAATATATATATTAAGTATATATATATATATATATATATATATAGTATATCATATATATATATATATATAATATATATATATATATATATATATAATATAAATATAGTATATATATATATTATTACTATATATATATTTTAAACAAGTTATACAGAAAAATGAATATACTATTAAAAATGTGGTACCAGTAAATAAAAAATGTTAATTCAATTTATAGATTTTAATATTTTTGTTAAATTAAATTTAAAACAAAACTCCAATACACATTCACACTTGCATCATTATATATATTTATTATATATATATATATAATATATATATATATTATAATAGTATATTTAATATATATAGTATATATAAATATATATATATATATATATATATATATAATAATATATATATATAATATAAAATGTGAATGCTACCTGTAAATGTCTGCTTGAATTTGGGGGAGGGTTTTCCTTCCGTTTTACCTGCAGTTGGGGCACTCTGTATTGCTCTTCCGAGACTTTGTGCTGCTATTAAGCGGTAGGTTCGTTCGTGTTTGGTTGTATGTTTGCCAACTAGGGGAATGTCGTTGTGTGTGTTTCCTGCCGTTTTTTCCACTCACTTTCTTGTTCTACACAAAACAAACCTATTCCTGTAAGTCTAATGTACGCGTGTGTGTGCGTATTATAATATATATATATATTATATATATATATATATATATATATATATATATATATATAATATATATATATATATATATATATATATATATATATATATATATATATATATATATATTTTACCTATATATTATCGACACACACGAATACGTAAATAAAAGGGTTTTAAGAGAAATAAAATTATTAAATGAATCTTAACGCTTCTATAATTTTCTCTCCTTCTATTCCGTACATACACAAACAAACAAATAACCCCTTCCCTTTTCATATGTTCTTTCTTGCTTTCCTGAACATACAAGGTTAGTTATATCATGCAACAGCTCACTCAAAATAATAATTAATATTAGAATTAAAAAATTAATTAACTTTTAATTCTTTTTTTTTTTTTTTAATTATTTAGTTAATTTTTTTACTTAATTAAAATAAATTTTTACTGATACAATTTTTCTTAAGATTTTAAATTTTTTCGTCCCTTTAAATTTTGGACTTATCTGCTTTGATTCTTGCGGGCTGCACAGAATCGGTTTTCCGGGGAGGTTTTTCTCTGTTTTTGATTGTTGAAGAATTTGATTTGGCGCTGTAAGATTGAGGGGCACGATTTCTTCTTTGGGTATGATCTTAGGGAGTTAGTTAATTAAGTCGTTTAATCTATGATATAATTTAAGTACTGTTTATAGCCTTATGATTTGCAACTATGATTATCCTTTTAAAATATAACCTCTATATCCTTTATTAAGACTGTTTTTATACAATTTCTTATTTTTCTGTTCTGACTGCGTATTTTCTTATGAAGATTTCTTGATTCTAATTTCTTCTGACTACATGTGAATGAAGATTCAGATTTAATCCTGACTGTAAGGTCGGCAATTGTAGTGGTGTTTTTTCTCTTCTGTGCTTGCTGATTGCTTGATAGCGATTCTTTACACCAGATTTCTATCTTTCCGTTTCCCTAACTTATTCTGTTTTCGGTTCTGTACCAGCTACGATGAATATTTTTAATTGCGTAACACTGAAGACTCTTTCTTCTACGACTTATACCAGACAGTTGTGGTGAAGGTAATATATTCTTCAAACACTTTGTTGGAACTCATCGGCGGTCCTGGCCGCTTAAAGCATTTTGATACGAGATACCTATTATCATTAGCACAAAAGTTACCACTTACTTCAAGGGAGGATTCTCGCCTCCTAATAATATTATCTGTGGAAAGGCTTTCACTTTCCTGCCTTAATTGTTTAGGAGAGTTTTCACTCCTGACCTTAATTTCTTATACAGTCTTAATAATTGGCAATAGAGGACAAAAGGATTGAATCAGAAGCATTTCTAACAAGCTATATTAAAAGTCACAGTACATATTTATGCATAGAAAAGAACAACAATTCAAACTAACATCCCAACCATTAATACCCACATTCCAACCCTCTATGAATCTAACAATCTTCATATATGGATCAGAATAATCCATATAAAACATATATCAAAAAACCTAAAAAGAGATTACATAACAATAATGAAATCATCCTGACTATATTATCATAATAATATTGTTGACATATCATTGGTATTATTTATTATTATTATTATTATTATTATTATTATTATTATTATTATTATTATTATTATTATTATTATTATTATTATTATTATTATTATTATTATTATTATTATTATTATTATTATTATTCCAATTATATTGGTTACAATTAAATCTTATTTTCATGAACAACTTTCAATTGATGAGGACTACATATTTTGAGATTCATTACCTCCCAGTCTGTGATTAGAATTTCATCTTTGATAAGATATGATGTGAATCCATTTTGAGAAGCTTGGGTACCATCTCCATGTGATTGAAATTCACTTTCGCACGTCACTGGTTAGGCAAAGTTATTTCCTCATTAACATTTTTATATTTTCTGTAACAGTTGTAGGATGAGAATTTTATAAAAGATAAATATTATATTTAGATTTGAAACAAACATATATAATTATATATATATATATATATATATATATAATATATACCTATATATATATATAAAATTATATATATATATATAAAATATATATATATATATAATATATATAATATATATATATAATACATATATATATATATATATATATAATTAAGTTAATATATAAATATATAATATTATATGATATTTTTGGTTAAATATATTCAGCATTCTGCGTTTATAAGTCCTGCCTTATAGCCCTTTTATCGCTTATTAAAGATTTCTAAACCCCTTTTTCCCTACGAGTTAGTTTCCCATTCGTAACACAGTTATCACTGACTTCACAAGGTGAAAGGAGAAAGCGGAATGAGGCGTTCTCAAGCTCCCTCTTATGCTAAGACCTGTTGTTATTGAAAAGAAGTGCGTATTAACTACGGGGCGAGTGTTCTGATCGTTCAGGACTCTCGCCTTTTCGGTGTTCCTATCGAAGGAAAGTGTGAAAATAGGAGGAAAGACAAACTCGAACATGTATAGTTACTATGCTCGCTTAGGATTGAAAACCAATCAGCTATCGTGGGAACGACGCTCTCCTTTTGCTAGGGAATTCTCGGTATGCCGCCAAGGTGGCACCAGACTTTGAAAATGTTTTGCAATATGGTTTTTTCCATCGTCTTATACTTGCAACGCACAGTATTGAATTCCGATATATATATATATATATATATATATATATTTATACTATATATATATATATATATATATTAATATATATATATATAATATATATATTATATATAATATATATATATATATATAACTATATATATATATATATAATATATTTGGGTTTTAATGCTTTATACTCAATTAAAAATAAACAAGTTAATTTAAATTTTATTTAAATTAAATTATTTCTCTTTTATAATCATACAGTCTGTTTAAGACATAATTCACAGATAAACTGCAGTTTACTTTTAAACCTTTGAAGGACAACAATAGAATTTAGAATTACTCAAATGTCTCTCTCTCTCTCTCTCTATATATATAATTATATATATATATATATATATATACTAATATATATATATATATATATATATCTAATATAATATATATATATATATAATATATATATATATATATATATATATATATATATATATATATATATATATATATATATATATTATATATTTTTGAGTGGATGTACAGGGATCTCCACAGCACACAAGAATGCGGCTAGAAAGTGTTAGCAAACTAACGACAGGGAAATCCCTAACGAAACGAAAGAGGAACAAGGCTGAGATGGTTAGATCTTATACAAGATGTTCAGTTCCAATAGGAAGGCAAAAATGCGATCACTACGAAAATGAGGTGATTCGGATAAGATGTGCTGAAGAGGTAAAGTTAGCACGTCAGGAAAGAACTTGCTTCGAAGGGTCGAGATGGCAACGCAATCCACAAAGAGATGAACGACAGTGAGAGGACAACTGGAGGAGCAAAATGGGCAGGTCGGGGGAACCCCCAGCCGACATAAGAAATCCATGGGTTAGATTTGTATGACCAAGACGCAATCGAGCCAGGACCACCTCCAGGAGGCGACTCCTCCTACTAGATGAAGACCACCGGCCAAGGACGGATTTGACATTCTGAAGTTTGGCGCAACGAGCATCTTCCGCCAAACATGACTGCCAGCCAGAGAGGAAGCCCCGACGCAAAGAGATGGAGAAATCTGTAGCAGGGAAATGGTCCAGGCGCACAGCAGGAGGAAGGTATTGGGCACACGACACCCTGTGTGTAGCCGCCCGCTTGGCCTCCCCATCGGCCCGCTCGTTCCCAGGAACACCCACATGGGAGGGAACCCAACAAAACTCAATGTTGTGGTGCTGCGCAGGTAACAAGCAGAGGGACTTTTGAATGGCAGAGACCAAAGGGTTTCGGTTTGATCGGTCAAGCAATGCCTAGAGAGCGCTCCGAGAATCGGAAAAGATGGTATAATTACCCCCACGGGCGAAGGTACTGATCCTGTTCACCGCCATGGACATTGCTATTAGTTCAGCTGAAAAAAAACAGACAAATAGGGTGGAAGGGTATGGGATACAGTGATGTCCGGGAACACTGTTGAACCTCCCACCCCCTCCTCCGTCTTTGAACCATCGGTGTAAACCGCTATAGAGTCGCTATGGACCTCAGCGTGAGACACAAAGGAATCTCCTCACAAGCACCGGGTGTGCCTCCGACTAACTCAAAAGACTGGATCCCACTGCAGAGAGCAGAGGCGGAGAGACCCACTGGGAACGGGTAGAGGTAAAAGGTAAAATCCTATTGCATGACCGCTCGCTGAGGAAGGTCGAGGAAAGCGAAGATGGAAGTAACAACCCCAGCAAATGGCCAATAATAAGTGTTGTCACGGACACGCTCTACAATAGGTGTCAAGGCCGACGAGGTAGGAACCTGAAGACGGATGAACAGCGAGCACATGAGCTGCTCCCTCCGCAGGGATAGGGGCATCACCCCTGCCTCCACCTCCAGGCTTTCCCTCGGAGAGGAACCGGAAATGCCCCGTGGCAATTCTCAGCAATTCTCAGACCTTCAGTCTGAATGGGGTCAAGAAAGCGGAGGTAGGACTGG
>JABUQX010058125.1:0-7500 GCA_015478945.1 Trachelipus rathkii | reverse complement strand
AAATGTTGCAAATAAAATGGTATATTTTCATCTTATATCATTAGTCTACACAATTTGCATTATGATTTAACAGACTGCTTGCTCTCTCTTTTTTTTATATCTATTTAATGTTACAAATTTATTTCTTTTCTTATCTAATTAAGATGCTCATTATACCATTGATATCAGTGTTTGATCACCAAATCATTTCACATATGCTCAGGCCAAAAAGGATAAATTTTCTCTTTAGTAAAAGCTCTGATAACACACTTCAGAGACTTGCAAAAAGCTTACACTCTGGATTAAAACAAAATTCTTATAAGCAGTTGCAGTTCAGGTATAGTGCAGCCAACATGAATATTGCAAATGACTTTGCAAAGTCAAAAATCCTTTTTACAAATATTAATAGTTTATCAACTTTTCATTTCAATATTTTTGAAGAAAAACTAAAAAGACATTATGAATCTGCCAGAATAAGAATAAAATGTGTGCCTGAGATTAGTAATTTAAGTTGTAATTATTATTCAAGTTCTTTGATTCATAATGACACTGGTCAAGAACATCAAACAAAAAGTATAAAAAGTATTCAAAAATTAATTGGACAATTAACAGTTGATGAAAGAAGAGAGATTTTACTTGATCTTCAGTTAGAAGAAGCAGCTATGAGAAAAAAAGAAGCAGAAGGTATATGATAATTATTTAGGTTTTTATACACTTTAGGGGTCAAAATTTTCTAATTTATGACATTAGTCAGGCAGAACCAAAGCATTACTAATTTAGCCTATATAAAGATCAAGCATAGACTCTACATAAGAATGTAAGATATAAAGAGACAGTAAGAAGCCATATAGGCCTATCAAGGCTATCCCAGTCAAACTATAGGCCCCCTAGTAAATATTTATCAAATTATATTTAAAGCTTCATTGCCATTAACTCTATTTTCTCTCTTTTAACAAGATACATTTCACCAAATCCACCCCTCCCAATTTTTTTAACACTTAATAAATTTTAGAATTTATTAATCGATGGGTCTTACATGAGGGTATTTTAGGACATTAGGACATTAAGAATATAGAGACAGTAAGAAAGCCACACGGCCTGTCGAGGGCTGTCCCAGTTCAATTCAAACAAATATGCACTTTATATTACAGGTAGGCCTATGTACGCACATTCACGTGACAATAATGAAAAAAAAACTTACAATATTATGATTTAAATCATTACAATTAATTTATATTAATAAAAAATATGGAACGTTATATTATTTAGGGGGCCAAATAAAAGACTTAACAATTTTGAGGGTTGATATTCACAGGTTCAATTTCAGCCACTTATGATTTGCTAAACTTTCCATATTTGCCCTTGTACTTGGATTTGGATCTAATGTCTATTTTAAAAAACTTTTGAAATATTTTGACTTGTTTTTACCTTCATATTTATTAAAAACGTGAATCCATTCACTATTTTATTATGCCTATCTCATTTAATCAAAATCGACTAATTTGTAAGGGTATTAATCAAAAACTAACTAAAAAGTTAATATTCCTACACACAATATCAACTTTCATTGCGTCATACTATTTTCTATATAATATTTCTGGTGACAACATTTCTGGTGACCCGACAAATGAAGTGTGATTTTCTGGGATGTTGTCATCCCTAAATCTGTCACACAAACTTCAATGTTTTATTAATTTATTTATCTAATAATAATCGATTTTATAACTTGAGATCTCTATGAAATATTTATTTCTTGTGCAGGTACACTAGACCTTAAATAATTTATTTTACAATATTTCTAGATTGATACTCTTTTATTTCATATTCCTGTAAAAAGAGTTTAAATCCCCTAGGGGACAGTACTCCATGATAATATACCCATGAATTTAACCACGGCCTATGTCAAAAACTTTGACAATATTTTAATGATGCTAGATTACGGGACCACTTTACAGTTCTATCAAAGATCATTATTGTTATTTTAATAGCTTTCATTAGCCATCTAACTATATGCTACTTATTAACAAGTACACTTCACCAAATCACCCTCCATTTTATTTTATCAGACTGACTCCACCCCAAAAAAATAAATCCTTAATTTTTGGATGTAAAGGGGACTAACTCTTGAGTGTGTTAGGGTCTTACATGAGGGATGTTAAGCATACTAAGACATTAAGATATAGAGACAGTTTAACGAGGCACACGGGGCCTGTCACGACTGTCCCCAGTCACCCACTAACCAAACATGCTTGAGGGTAAGAGCCCTATGTACGCACATTTCACCTGAACTTAATGAAAAAAAATTACAAAATATTATGAATTTTAAAATCATTTACAAATTAATTTATTAATAATAAACAACAAAATAAGGACCCAATAATCACAAAAGATTAACAAGTTTTGAGGGTTGATATCACAGGTTCAATTTCAGCCACTTATGATTTGCTAAACTTTCGATATTTGCCCTTGTACTTGGATTTGGATCTAATGTCTGTTATAAAAATCTTTTGAAATATTTTGACTTGTTTTTACCTTCATATTTATTAAAAACGTGACTCCATTCACTATTTTATCATGCCTATCTCATTTATCGAAATCGACTAATTTGCAAGGGTGTTAATCAAAAACTAACTAAAAATTTAATACTCCTACACACCATACATCAACTTTCATTGCGTCATACTATTTTCTATATAATATTTTTGGTGACCCGACAAATGAAGTTGTGATTTTCTTGGATGTTGTCATCCCTAAATCTGTCACACAAACTTCAATGTCTTAATTTATTTATCTAATTAATATATTTTATAACTTTAGATCTCTATGAAATATTTATTTCTTGTGCAAGTACACTAGACCTTAAATTATATTTTACAATATTTCTAGCTTGACACTCTTATTTCATATTCCTGTCAAAAAAAAAAGAGTTTAAATCCCCTAGGGACAGTACTCCATGATAATGTACCCATGGTTTTAACCACGGCCTATGTCAAAAATTCACTGAATCATTTTGCATAAAGAACTGGAACAATTACATTCAACAAGAAAAATTAATTTGTTTATTTTAATTAGCTTCCCTCTTTATTTTTTATGTCGATTCCTCAGCTCATTGCATATGAAGTAACAAAGTTTGAATTTTTTTTATTGAAATTTAAGTTTATTGGTAATTTTGGTCCTTGGTGACTAATTTTTCAGAAGTAAATATCTGAAGATTCGTTGTCTTAGGCCTATGATAACATACGGCTGGCGAAATTAAGTTCAAATATATTAAAAATTTTTGGAAATAAACTTCTATATAAAAAATTTCTTTATTATAGCTAATATTTCATATATTGAGGAAAGTGTTACTTTTGGTGAAGCATAAGAAAACATGTATCAAGATAGAAGCCCTACATTACAGTTGACGCCACCAAATTTGACATTTGCCAGACATATGCTCGCATTTGCGTGTCATTTATATGGACCAGATGATCTTTGCCATCAAATCACGTTACAACATTAACTTGTTTTATTGTTTTAGTGCTTATCTATTGAGATGTGGTTGTTCTTGGAGCATTTGCTTTTATAAAGTTGTCTTTGTGAATTCTAAGAGAGAATCGTTTATAAAACATACAGACTATAACATCCAGAAATTTATTTGCTGTCCATTTTAGGCAAATCGAATATGGCCAATGCCACCTTTTTTGATCTAATTCGGTATTCTGTAATATGCCTGCATTTAATCAAAAGGTCAACTCTTTCATGTGTTGTTGTATATTTTAACAATATTAGGCTGAAATCACCGGCTACCTTGCTGCGTCACCTCTTCCATCTCTCGCCGCAACTTCCTTATGCAAATATTACCTTTGGCATTTCGAATTCGTTACGTTGTAACTTGCATCATTGTCATTTCACCTGACGATGTGATTACATTTGCGTTCTCTCTCCACTGCATACGAAATCACTGCAGGCATTATTTGATCAGACGAGTCATACAAACATTCTTAATAATTTAATATACCCCTGCATAGAAGGATACCCAAAATACCTGTAATGTTTCTTACTATAGACAGAGTGAACTGCGGGTCACCCTTCTGAGATGCATATTTGACAGTCTCTTTACATATATGAATCATAATTTCTTCAGTAAAGTATAATTTAAAAATGTCAATGGATTTACCATTACTTACCTTGATTGCTGGCTCTTTCTTTGTTTCACGCACCTTATATATTTGAGACGTTGTCTTCAACTTTCTAGAAACCCAGTTACGGGATATTTTTTGTCTTTTTATACCAGTTGAAACACACCGTTTTCTCAAAGTACTGGAAAGATCTTCGAGAACTACATCGACATCCACATCAATATATCTCTTCTTATCTTTACGGATTGCTTGAAGCTCAGCTCGTTGGGACAGTACACCTTTGCCAATATCTCTGATAGTATTTAATGATTCGTCATCACTATTGGCATCATCTTTATCAGTCTTGGCCATCGTTGGGTGGAAAAAGGAAGACTTCAATCTCTTCTGCCTCATCTATTTCAGAAGTCACACTTTTTGAATGCTCATAACTTTAAAGGATGTTCAATATTTCTTCAGTATCTCTCTCAATATTGAACTTTACTCTGGATGTGATTTACTGGGAAATATATAAAATAATCATATATAATAGTTTGAATATATATATATATATATATATATATATATATATATATTATATATATATATATATATATAAGAGAGATAATAAAAGAGATAAAGAAAGAAAAAATAGAATGAAATAGGGTGAGAGAGAAAAGCCTATATAAATATATAATTGTATGTGTTACTTCCCAGCGTATGATATATCATACGCGAGTATAAAATGCAATATAAATTGTTTAAATCTTTTATTATTCAATATTATCAATTTCATATCAAAGATTAATCATTCCAAATTGATATAAAATATACATTAACTTAGGAACACATTTTTTTATAAATATAAATTCAAAACCCACCATAGGTCACCTCTCCTGCACGACAAAAAATTTGTTACTAAGATAAAAGCTTATATTCTTTGTTGAAATGGGGTAATGATAAAAAAAATATGTATCACTAGAAACATTATTTTTCTGTAAAAAATTGCATAAATTGCATTGAAACATAGAGTGGAATATTTTAAATTATTTTTTAAGTAAAGTTATATATTGCGTATGATTAAACATACGCTGGCATTAATGGGTTAACAAGATACACTTCACCAAATCCACCCCTCCCAATTTTTTTTTACTCAGACTGACTCCACCCCAAAAAAATAAATCCTTAGTGGATTTAAAGGGACTTAAGTCTTGTGTGCCTTAGGTTCTTACACGAAAGTATGTTATTACCATTTAAACATTAGAATATAGAGGACAGTAAGATCAAAAGGGTCTGTCGTGATTGTCCAGAGAACCTTCCGATCATACTACCTCATACTTATGCAGATAGGCCATGTACGCACATTTCAACTGAACCTTAATGAAAAAAAAATTACAATTATTATGATTTTAAATCAATTACAATTTAATTTTAATAATAAAACAAAATAGCACTTTATGATTATTAGTGTGGGCCAAAAAGTTACAAGTTTTTGAGGGTTATATCACAGGTTCAATTTCAGCCACTTATGATTTGCTAAACTTTCCATATTTGCCCTTGTACTTGGATTTGGATCTAATGTCTATTATAAAAAACTTTTGAAATATTTTGACTTGTTTTTACCTTCATATTTATTAAAAAAGTGAATCCATTCACTATTTTATTATGCCTATCTCATTTAATCGAAATCGACTAATTTGCAAGGGTGTTAATCAAAAACTAACTAAAAATTTAATACTCCTACACACCATACATCAACTTTCATTGCGTCATACTATTTTCTATATAATATTTTTGGTGACCCGACAAATGAAGTTGTGATTTTCTTGGATGTTGTCATCCCTAAATCTGTCACACAAACTTCAATGTCTTAATTTATTTATCTAATTAATATATTTTATAACTTTAGATCTCTATGAAATATTTATTTCTTGTGCAAGTACACTAGACCTTAAATAATTTATTTTACAATATTTCTAGCTTGACACTTTTATTTCATATTCCTGTAAAAAAAAAAAGAGTTTAAATCCCCTAGGGGACAGTACTCCATGATAATGTACCCATGGTTTTAACCACGGCCTATGTCAAAAACTTTGACAATATTTTAATGGTCTAGATTACTGGACATTTAACAGCTTCTATTAAAGAATCGTTTTGTTTATTTTAATAGCTTTCATTGCCAACCTATTGCCTTTTAACCATAATGCCCAGAGTAAAAGTTTGAATTTTTTATAAGCTAAGTTATTATCTGGAATTTTGGTTCCTTGGAGTGTATAGATTTTTTCAGAAGTAAATTCTGAAGATTTTATACTAGCGTATGATATATCATACGCTGGGAATTAAATTTCAAATATATAAAAATTTTTGGAACAATGAAATCTATATAAAAATTCTTTATTACTAGCAATATTTCACTATGAGGAAGGAAAAGTGTTACTTTGGTGAAGAGAGAAAACACGTACAAGATCGAAGCCCTACATACCATTCGACCGCACACAAATTTGCAACATTTCCAGACATTGCTTCGATTGCGTTCATTTATTATGACCAATTATCTCTTTCCATCCGAAATCGCGTTATATCTTCACTGTTTTATTGTTTTAAACTTAACACTCCGTTGCGTTTCTGTACTATAATGCAGAGAGCAAGCGATTAAAATTTGTCTGTGAATCTAAAGAGGAATCCTATTATAAACCATAACATACGTAACACCAGAATTTTATTATGCTCCATTTAGGCAAAATCGAAATATGGGCCAAGGCCACTTTTTTATCTAATTCTATTCTGTAATATGCCTCATTTTATCAAAAAGGGTCAACTCCTTCCATGTGCTTGTTGTATATTTTGACAAATTAGGCTGAGGAACCACCACTACTTGCCTGCGTTTCACCTCTCTTCCATCTCTTGCAACTTCCTATTCAAAATATTCCTTGTCTTTCGAATTCGTTACCGTTGTAACTTGGTCATTGTCATTTCACCTGACGAGTGTGATTACATTTGCTTTCTCTCTCCACTGCATAACGAAATGCACTGCAGTGCATTATTTGAATCAGACGAGTCTACCCATACATTCTTATGATATTTAATATACCCTGCAAATAGAAGGATACAAAATTTACTGGATATAGTCTTCTATAGACGAGTGAACTGGGCTCACCCTTCTGAGATGCATATTTGACAGTCTTTCTTACATATAGGAATCATAAATTTCTTCAGGAATGATAAATTAAAATGCCAAATGGTTTACCGATTGCTTTACCTTGATATTGTTTTTATAATTGCTGGCTCATGTTCTTTGTTTCCACACCTTAATATTGACTCGTCTTCCAACCTTTCTAGAAACCCATTACGGATATTTTTATGCTGTATACCCAGTTGATGAAACACAACGTTTTTACAAAGTACTGAAAGAGCTTCGAGAAAC
>JABUQX010058124.1:42500-50936 GCA_015478945.1 Trachelipus rathkii | reverse complement strand
TAAGATATATATATTAATAATAATATATATATATATATTATATATATATATAGTACATATATTTACAGACGCCACGAATCCTTGAAAAAATAAAAAAAATAAAAAAAATCAATAAAATCAAAAAATCAAAAAAATTTATTTTTTTTCTAATAAAAAAAATCAAAAATCCCCAAACCCTGATATATATATAATATATATATATATAATATAGTATATATTATATATATATATATATATATATTATATATAATATATATTAAATATATATATATATATATATATATATACTATACTAATATATTAATTATTATATTATTTTATATTATAATATATATAATATATATATATACTATTATATTACTATATAATATATATATATATATATATATAATAACTAACTATATAATATATATATATATATATATATATATATATATATATATATATATTATTTCACCCTACGACTTTAATGATGAAATCACAATAGATAACTGCAAAATATTTCTTTTGCATTTATCTATTCACGAAAAAAAAATATATTACTAGACAATCCTTTACTTTTTTTTATATTTCAAAGCTATATTACATTACTGACTGCATTGACCGAGGAGCAGGGTTGTGGTAGTCGGAGTCGGAGTCGGAGCGGAGTCGGAGTTGAGCGGAGTCGGTAGTTTGAAGAGAGTGGAGTCGGAATTGGAGTCGGAGTCGGCAATTTGGAAAGGGTGGAGTCGGAGTCGGAGTCAGAGTCGGTAATTTTGAAGAGGGTGGAGTCGGAGTCGGAGTCGGGGTCAAAGTCGGTAATTTTCAAAAGGTGGAGTCGGAGTCGTATCGGAGTCGGTAATTTTCAAAAGGTAGAAGTCGGAGTCGAGTCGGGAGTCGGAGTCGAGTCGGATCGGAGTTGGATCGGTAATTTTGAAGAGGGTGGAGTCGGAGTCGGAGTCGGAGTCGAGTCGGGAAATTTTGAACGACTCCACAACCCTGCTGAGAGATCCAGTTGATATTGTATATTTAGACTTTAGCAAAGCTTTTGATAAGGTTCCCCACATAAGGGCTGATGAAGAAGTTATTGCAATTGTGGTTATAGGTGGAGTGGTACATGGTTGATTAAAGAGTTGGTAACAAAATAGAAAACAGTTGTACAACTAAAATGCAATAAAGTCACATGAAGATAGGGAAGAGTTTGTCCCACAGGGTTTAGTGTGGGGCCACTATTGTTCCTCATATAAATAAGTATGATTTAGACCAGGGACTTTAAAATTGCAAGGTTTCTAAGTTTGCGGATGATACCAAAAGTGGCCACCTCCGTTAGGAATAGTGAAGGATGCATAAAGATTCAAAGTGTAATCTTGATAAACTTCTTGGGTGGGCAGATAAGTGGCAAATGAATTTCTATAGTAAAAATTGTAACTTCATCTAGGTTATTCAAATAAAAGTTTAAACTACGATATGAAGTGGATTGGCTTGAGTCTGTGGACCAAGAAAAAAAGATTTAGGTGTGATTATAAGCAGTAATTTGAAAGTAGCTAATCAGTGTTGAAGCTAGGAATAAAGCTAATATGATGCTGGGCATAATAAATCCGCACAATTGTTGTTTACATAGAGCAAGGAAGAAATAAGTAAACTGTATAATAGCTATGGTAGGCCAGTAATAGAGTATTGTGCACAAATTTGGGCCCCCTTATTTAAAAAAAGGCTTAGATATCTAGGCCAGTGGTCTCCAAAGTGGGTACGCGTACCCCTTGGGGGTACGCAGAGTGATACTTGGGGTACGCCAAAGAAGTGCCTCACGATCACTTTCGAGTGTATGATCTTGTATTAAGTGAATTGCGAATATATATATAGTATATATAATATATATAATATATATATATATATTATAAAATAATATATATATAGTATATATATAATATATATAATATATATATATATATATATAATATAGTATACATATATATATATATATAATATATATTATATATAATATATATTATATTATATAGTATAGATATATATATATAAATATACTATATTAATAATATATAATAATAGATATTATATATATATATTATTATTATATATATATATATATACATTAATATATATATATTATATATATATATATAATATATATATATATATATATATATATATATATAATAGATATATAATATATATATATATTATATTATATAATATAATATAATATAATATAATATATATACCTATATATATATATACCTATAATATAAACTCGAGTTTTCCAATTTAAATCTTCACCCGTTAAATATTATTTAAACTCTTACATATTGGGAAATGTAGGATAGGGTTTGTTTTTATTTGGTTCATTACCTAATCGGAGTGTTGCCCAGGGGTATAAATGTATAAACCGTATGTAACGACAGTGTGTAGGAATTAAATGGCATAATTAAGAAAACGAAAAAAATATGGAATATGATGATTTTATTAAACAACAACAATATTCTACAAATACAATGTGAAATGCAGCATAAAGGTGTCTAATAATGGGTTGTACCCCTCTGGCCCTTCCAACTTCCTCCAAGGATTCGGCTGATGAAATGATCTTGGAGATTGGTCTCCTGCGGGATGTTGTTAAAGCGTTTGCAAGCTCCCTGAGTGTGGACGCGAACATGTCACGGACTCGAGCCAGCTACCCAACAAATCCCAAACATGTTCAATGGGATTTCCTGTCCGGGCTCCCGCAGAAATGAACAGGAGTCTGATGTCCCTACATGTTTTAGGGTACCTTGACGACTGATGCAATGTGCTGTGTGGGGCTTGTCATGGAGAAGTAACAACAAATGGACGCCAATGAAGGATTGGCCAAGGGGGCACTAATACTCTTTAGAGGATGTCTTCTGCATTCTTTCAGCCATTAGGCGTTCCTCTTCTCACATATGCAATGCCGTCCGTGAGAGCACCCATAACAAATTGCACTGCCACACCATCACAGAGTCACCTCCAAAAGGAATCCTTTGGGAGATATTGCAAGCAGAAAAGCTGATCTGCACGTCTCCAAATTCGCCAACGTCCATCTCATCTGATTCATGTAGTGTGAACCTCGACTCATCTGTGAGTGTCCAATCGCCATACGCTTGTGAAAAATGAAAATGCTACCCGATGCTCCCTGATCAGGAGAGGGTCGATGGCAGACCTTGTAATACGTATTCCACGTTCATTCTGTCGTCTTCTCACTGTATGCTCGGAAATGGGCACATGTCTGACCTCACGGAGCCTGTGTTGTAGCTGTACGCTTGTTTGGAAGCGATCACGAAGCACTGCCAGACTGAGAAAAACTTGTATCTCTCTCGGGACGTCGCCCTCGGGTGACCCGGACCATGTTCTGTCTACGGTTCTCAGTCTCCCTAACTACGAAGAATTGACTGACCGTCTCGATTGTTACCCCGAGTTGCTGAGTCCACCTGTCTCTGAGAATGGCCTGCTTCCGACAGTGTGATAACTCCTATGGCACGTTCTCTCTTCTCTGACGATGTCTTTCCATTGTGACAGTCTTTGTCAAGCTATGACTTACATCATTGGGTTTGTTTCGGTAGTTGGTTGGTGTTTTGCCATCTTGTTCTCCTATGAACGTACTTTCGGATTTCGTAATTTGGTTGGTTGTATAATGCCATTTAGTTCCATACACAGTGTAGTTACATATGGTATACACTCCGGAAGTAGGCGTATTAACCAAAATAAAACCAAACGTAAGCTTCTTACGTTATACATTGCCAAAATGAAAGAGTTTACATTATATTTACGTTGATGCATTAAATTTGTCCGCAGTTTATATATATATATATACTATATAATATTAATAATAATATATATATTATATATATAAATATATATATATAATATATATATAATATATTATAATATATATATATATATATTATATATATATATGAAATATATATATATATATATATATTATATTATATATACTATACATATATATATATATATATATATATATATATATATTATTATATATATTAATATATATATATATATATATGGTATATATAGATATAATATATATATATATTTATTATATTATATAAATATATATATATCTAGTATATATATTAATAAATGGTATATATATAAAATTAGTATATATATATATATATATATTATTATATTATATATATATATATATATTATATATATATATATATATATTTTATATATATATATATAATATATATATATATATATATATATATTATATATATATATATATAGTATATATATATAATATATATATTTATATATAATATATATATATATATAGTATAATTTCATCATATATATATATATTATATATATATATATATATATATATATATATATTAATATATATATATATATATATAATATATTATATATATATATATATATTATAGTATATAATATTACAGGCCATAGGGGTTACAACTTAGAATTATTTTCGTCTTGTAGGGGTACGCGATCAAAAGAAAGTTGTGGAGGAACCGTGTAGCTAGAGAGAGTGCAAACGTAGAGCATCAAGGATGAATTTCTGGGTGTTGAGTAAGAGGCTCATGAGGAGAAAGCTAAGGATTTTTAGGAAATGTTTTCTGTAGAAGGACGATTTCTCAGGACATGAGACAAGTCTAACAAAATATTTACATTCTACTGAAATATGGAGACCAACAAATTTTTCATAGTAGAGCATGGACAGGTGACCCAGGCATAATAAGAAAAAATTAAGAAGAAAGCTTGTCATCTTGATATAAGAAAGCATGCATTCAGTAATTAGGTTCTTAAATTTGGAATAGTCTGCGCAGGAGGTTGTTGGTGTGACTTCGATTTAGCCAAACATTAAAAAGGAATGGATAGGTATATGGAGTGGTTTGGGTATCATATAATATATTTAGACAAAGCCAAATTGGCCGGTTGTTTAGTACATATTCATTTAATGTTAGTCTGCATGCTACCCTTAATCTTTAGTTATAATGTGCATGTGGATGGTTTGGGTATCATATATTATCATCTGTTGTCCTTTGACCGTAGTTAAAAGCTCAAGATTGTGTTCCGATATACCTGCGCATTTCTGGTGTAATGGTATTGTGTTTATCATATTACTTTATATATAATTATTATAATATATATATATAATATACTATTATAATATAATCTTATATATATATATATATATATATTATATTATATATATATTTATTATATATATATATAATATATATCATTAGTTTGGACTAAGCCAAATTGGTGGATTTGTAGTTACAGTAATTTGACAAGCCCTAGGGTGCTTTGTGGATTTGCATGAGGCCATGTTTGGCTAGTGGGTGACTTGGAATAGTCTCACAGGCCTGTGGCTTCTTACTGTTCTCTAGTATCCTTAATGTCTATCATTTTTTTCCCGCGTTTCAATTCTCTTGGAAAATTCCGTAGCCGACCCCCTCCTTGAATCACTAAATCTTCTTTTGTTTGTTTGAGGATTTTACTTTTTAATTAACCTTTTAAAGAATTTTCGAACTCATTTTCCAACGCGGAACTCATTTTTAAACTCTTTAATAATTTTATTAAATCTGTGTCTATCTACTATTCGGTATAAAATGCTTAAACACCCACAAACCCCATTTTAAATTACCGCAGATAAATGACGCATTTTCGTCCTCATACACACACACCACACACAAAAACACACACAAACCACACACCACCACACACCACACACACCCACACACACACACACATCACACACACACACACACATACACACACAACGTTTCCGGAAATAAAACTTCCTCCCCCTCTTAGCACTCCATCTCTAATTTTCCTTATCTTTCAAAATTTATTTTAAACAATTTTTACTATCACACATTTCTGCTTAATGAACAACTCATCCACTTTTCATAACAAATTACAAATTACAAATTATTAACTAAATTCTCATTTAGAGCGAATATAGCTTCAGCCCCTATCCCTACTTTATCACATGATTCTAGAAAAGATCTGTTAGATACGCCATCTTTTCATAAAGGCCCCGAAAAATTCAAATCACGCTTAGTTACAACTGAAAAATGCTTGAGTAAACCCGCAATAATATCCATACGATATAATAAATAAAAATTCTTAATGTGTTGATCGTTGGTAAAGTGTAAAACAACCTGAATGCGAATATCAATATTCATTTATATATATATTATATATATATTTACTACTATATATATATATAAATATATTATAGTATATATATATAGAAATATATATAGTATATATATTATATTATTATATATATAAAATATACTTATATATATTAATAATATATTATATATATATTATATATATATAAAGTTTATCTTTTTGTTTATAATATAATATAATATATCTATATAATTATATATATATATATATATTATATATAATATATATATATAATATATATTATGTATATATATATATTATATTATATTTATAATATATATATAAGTTTATCTTGTTTATATATATTTATATAATATAATATATATATATATATATATATAATATATATATATATATAATATATATATATATATATAACTATTATATATATATATATATATATATATATATTATATATATATATATATATAAATATTAATATATATATATATATATCATATATATATATATATAATATTAATAATATATAATATATATATTATATATATAATAATATATATATATTATAATATAATAATATATATATATATATATATATATATATATATATATATTGCTGAGGTGAATAATTTTCCACAAAAATATTTTTGTTTGTTCGTCCATTCAGCCATGTTACTTAACATTTTGGAAGCCAATAAATATGCTTCTGAATAATATAATGTCAATTCTATATATATATTAATATTATATATATATATATATATATATAGTATATATATATATATATATATATAATATATATATGGGTGTGTGTGTGTGTGTTGTGTGTGTGTGTGTGTGTGTGTGTGAAGGCACATATTGTATGAAGCATATAGCATTCTGAAAAAAATAGATTGTTAATTTGTAAAAATATTATATAATTATATATAATAATATAAATATAATACCTATATAATATATATATATATATATATAATATTATATATATATATATTATTATATAATAATATATATATATATTATATATTATATTTACATTGTCACCACCACTCACGGGCGGAGCCCTATTCAAGGAAGGGGTGTTACACGTCTTAGAGCTCACCAAAACTAACAACGCAAATTACGCAGAAGAGCACAGACGCAAGCTTTGAAGTGAGGAGATTAAATTCAGCAGGAAACACAGAGATGGAAGAGAATTCCACAGTAACAGATGGGGTCGGCAGGAAAGAATTAAGCACCGCAGCGAACTAGCCTGGGTTTACCAATAATCCACACAAAACTCATGAGCAGACACAGCACCCCTTGTGCTACGCAGGCGTCGTAAAAGGGGGTGGTACGCGAGTGACAAGTGTCCCTCGAACACCTGCCACTCGGTTCCTATAAAAGAGATAGGCAGCCACCACTCGCGCCGCAAAGATAGAGGTCAAGTGAGTTGGAAAGTACGGAACAGTTTTTAAGTCTTTTGGCCTTGCCTCGCCCCTGTCCAAAAGCCCGGTGAAAACCAGACCCCCCCCCCCAGATATGAGAAGCACGTACTCCATACAAAGGAGCTGGATGGACGTCACCCGTATCAGCTGGAGTAACTGAAAGAGGAAAAAAAGCTCCCAGTCTAAACAGAATTCCCAGTTTTTTGAGGCCGCCCTAGCAAACCATCTGTGATGTGTGGTTTCCAAGACATTTTTTGGTTTAGTAAGCTAAGGAGGTTATATTGTTCAACAGGAGAGACCGAGAAACCGTCGAAAAGAATGGGAAAAGTGGGAAAAGGGTCTGGTTTTTTTTTAAAGAGGGGAGGAGATTGTAGAGTATGATTTTAAAGAATTGAATTTCACAAGGGTCAGACGACCCCACCCGGAAATCTGTTCGCAATTCGCGAGAATAGAATCAAAAAGATTAAGACGAGAGGCCAATTCTAGAAGTGAAAAGGGAAGCAGGAATTGAAATTGAATGAAGAATGAAGTGGTGATTCCGACGGCATACAGTGGATACTAGTTAGTGTCAGGTGAGAAGATCATTAATGAAAATAGAAATGAAAAGTAAGGAGATAAGACAGAACCCTGAGAACACCACAATGACAGAAAAAGAGAAAAAGAAGTCGCCCGGTCAACAAAACAGCTGATATTGAGCGATTGGAGAAAGAAAAACTAGACATAAGTAAGCAAAAGAAGGAGAAAACCAAAGGAAGTTAGCTTGGAGAGCAGTGACCGCGTGCCATACCCGGTCAAATGTTTGGATATGTCAAGCGCCCACCCACGCAAGTTTCCC
>JABUQX010058124.1:0-37500 GCA_015478945.1 Trachelipus rathkii | reverse complement strand
CTGTAATATGAACTCTGCCGTACAAATAAGGTTCGAATTTCTTTACACCTGTCACAATGGCTAATGCTTCTTTTTCTAGAATGGAATATCTTTGCTGCGTTGGTGACAGTTTCTTACTCCCGTATGCTATGGGATGTAAGATATCATCTTCTTCCTGTAATAGCACATATCCCAACGATGTATCAGAAGCGTCCACCTGCAGGGTGAACACTCTGTCAAACGCGGCATTCTCAAAATGGGTTTGGAAACTAGTGTCTTCTTCATTTCCTCAAATGCACTTTATTATTTTTCCAACCATCGAACCTTCGTTGGCTCACCTTTCTTAGTTAAATCTGTGAGGGGCGCTGCAATCTCTGCGTAGTTCCTGACGAAATCCCTGTAGTAGGAGGTAAGACTTAGGAACGATCAAACGAGCTTTTTATTCTTGGGCGGCTCTGGTTTCAAGATCTTTTTAACGTTATCATCCTGTAATCCTTTCATTTCATTCCCGATATGGTGTCCTAAAAACTCCACGCTAGACGCTGCAAACTCGCATTTTGACGGTCTCACAGTATAACCTTCTCTCTGTAACTTTGATAGAACATCCAAATCGTATCCATGTAGCTTTTCCAGGTCCTAGAGTGCACTATGATATCATCAATATAAAAATCGACGTCATTTATTTCATCCAATATTCGCCTCATAGCCCTTACAAGTGTCTCTTTAGCAATAATTTTTCCGTATTGCCATCTTTCATTGCAACAATCACCTGACGTCGGATCTTTGGATCCATATTCATCCTTTTTCCTGTTAGGCATTTGCCAGCTTCTTCTGCTGACCATTTTTAACAAAAGACATGGTCTCCAACTGACCATACTATTACCTTCAATGCATCCTCTGCATTTATTTCGGAACATGGTTCCATATACATCAGAATTGGTATCCTTGATGGGCTTCAAATTGCACATTAGCTTCTTCTCAATATTTTTACCAACCATTTTCCTGTTGTATTACGACTCCCCTCAATTTTTGTAAACGCTGGAGCTTTCAATTCAATGGGTACATTCCTTACGCTCATTATCTTTAGTGAAATATCTGTAGTCTTCCTATCATTGATATCATTTTCTTTTTGGACGTCTTCTGACGCTTTGCATTTTGTTTCATACGTATGTCTTCTTGACATATTTGTAGGGTACATTTTCCTAATGATACCATCTACTTTATTGTAATTATCTTGACATGTACCAGTTCAACAATACTGTTGTATTTTTTCTTTTATTGTCTTCTCGACGCTTTGATAACTTTTCCGCACTTCATTATGTGCTATACGTAGTACTTCATTCCTATGTTCCTGAGGTACAATCGGTTCACTATTTTCAGTTTGATTCTTTTTAATTTCCTCACTCAGTAGTTCTTTAATTACTGGATATTTGCCCTTGTCCTTTTCAATGGACTTCCGTAACCTTTGTAGCGTGAGATCTTGTCTCTGCTTCTCTTAAAATTCATCTCTATCTTTTATGAGAAATTGAATTTGGACGCCTTCTGCGTCGGTTACTTCTGCAGGTGCAGCAATATTAAGGGCATCTTCTGTTTCATCAGAGTGTGACTTTTCAGATACTTTTGTATCTTCTTTATTATGACTAATGTTATCACAGTCGGCTCTTTCAGTCATAGGTTCCGCGGTTGCATTTAATACTCTTCAGGAGACTCTTCTACAGGAGGTTTTTCTTCAAGACAGACCATGACAATACCTCGATCACACGATGGTTTCAAAATGGGTACGTCTGCATCTTCCACTAACACCTTCTTCTCTTGATGACTGATTTGAGGGGCTTCTTCGTCGAGCAGGAGATTTCGCACCAGTGCTCACTTCAACCTTTTCGATGAACGGGAAACCATACTCTTCTGAGTATCAACGTCCAGCTTCGCGCTAAGACACGGGTTCTGAGACCCTTTCTACTCGTCATCAGGTTCATTAAGGGGTAACGCCCCATCAATGTTCCCCAAAATCAAGTCGTAAACAACGTCTGGCATCACAACAGCCGTCGTTTCCCCCACGTAATATGGAGTGTCCAAAATTACGTTTGCCAGTGGAACTATCTTAACAGTATTGTCGAGTAGTCTTATCTTCGTGAACTCTCCAGTGTAGTTTTCTTCAGGCACAAACCTCTGGCACAAAACAATGCCATTACAACCGGTATCTCTAAGACAACGGACACGGTAACCGTTCGCGATACCGTTGACGACAGGAAGAAGGTGCGGGTTGTCGTCAGTCCCCCCCATACATATGTCTGCGGACGGAGCTGGCTCTTCACCTGCCACTGACAGGACTTTATCCTCAGCAGAAATACCTTCGGATGCCACAGTGGTTTTACTCTCGTCCTTTTGTCGCCCACTGAAAGTATTAAAACTTTTACTACCACTACTGTTGTAGGGCATAACACGACAGCCTCTCGCGTAGTGTCCTTCAAGTTGGCACTTGTAGCACACGCCAACATTTCTTTGTTCAGTTGAACCTTTATTATTGTCCTGTTTGTTATCGTTGCCCCGGGCAACATTTGCCGACCCATTATTCTTCTGGAGCGATGTGTTGTGGTATGTGGACTTTCCTTCATTAAATCTGTTATAGCTATTTCCATGTCTGCTTTTAAAATTACTCCCGTGTCTACTTCGCGGCGCTAAACTTAATTTATGGACTTGCAAATAGTTTTCTGAACTAGAGATTATTTCTGACATCTCTTTTTCATTTCTTTCTTTAAAGAATGTGGCTAGCTCTCTTGGAACTGTTGTCATGTATTTATTCACTGTTATGAATTTCAGTAGCTCTTCGACGCTCTCCTTTACGTCGGCAGCGGCTATCCATTTCTTGAGGCCATCAAGTACTTTGTTCATGTATACATTGGGATTGTCATCATTAGTAGGTGTCATTAGTTTAAATTTGGATCGGTAGCCACTCTCTGTTAAGTCATACCGGACCAACAAAGCTTTCTTATGGACGTCATAGCTGGACGCATCATCTACCTTAAGGTCATTATATACCTTCAAAGCTTTCCCGGTTAACAGAGAACCTAACAGGTGAGCATACCTTTCCTTCGGGATGGCATTCGCGACAGCTTGTTTTTCAAACAAGTTTAGATAGTCTTCTATATTATTTACTTTCTCGTTGAAATTTGGGATCTTCAGCTGTGGGAGTTTGTTACTTGCAGGAACATTATATGAGAAAGAGTTGTTTTGGAATGCTACAGTGGCATCGTGCTGTCTTTGGCGCTCTTCTGGGTCAAGTTTCATCTGCGTTAATCTCTTTTCTGATTCTCTGGCGTCTTTATCTGCCTCAAATCTGCGCTCATCCGCCTCATCTTCCATCTTCATTATACGCTCTTGTGCGTTAGCGTCAATATTACGCTCCTCCAACTCAGCTTGTATTCCTCGTTCTTCTAAATCTGCATGAATTCGTTTTTCTTCTATCTATTTCTCCTTCATAATTTTTCTCTCCTCAATCTCTGCTTTAACTTTCTGTTCTTCTATCTGTTTCTCTTTTGCGATTCTCTGCTCTTCGATCTCTTTCTCTTTTGCAATTTTTCGCTCCTCTAACTCTCTCTCTCCTTTATGGCTTCTCTTTCGCTCATGCGCTCATCCCGACAAAAGTTAGCAGCGTCTGTACCTGTCAGACCCAAACCTTTGCATAACTCCAAAAGAGATTCGTTACTAGAAATATTTTCAATATATTATCAAACGTTTAGCCCGTAATCAAAATTTATCTTTTCAATATTTTCAAAACCAAGCTATTTTCCGTTCTTTAGCTCTAACTTCAAATACCATGAAAATTGTTACTGGATTATAAAACTTGGGTATATATTACTCGTACCGCTGGATACAGACCCAACCTCTTGCATAAATCCAACAAGAGATTCGCTCTACTAGAATATTTTCATATACATATACTAAACGATTTAGCCCGTATACAAAATTATACTCATATTATTACAAATCATTTTAAAACACAAGCTATATTTCACGTTCTTAATCAAGCACCTCATACTACTCAAATCACACACATTAGAAACAATTAGTCTACTACAACGGCAAGGTTCAATCACAACAAATCTGGGTATATATATCATATAACTATATTACATACAATACTTATATATATAAAACCTATTAAATCAATATATTATAATATATTATATATATATATATATTATATATATATATATATATTATATATATTTATATATATATATATATAAATATAAATCATAATTATTATAACTAATAACAGTTATATATATATAAAAACAATCAAACTTCGTCTATTATGCTTTAATACTTAATACTAACAACTAATACTAACAATAAATCAAAATGAATTATTACAATTTCATATTAATAACAGCATATACAACTATATACATACATAACTATAAACTATAATAACTACAACTATATAATATAACTAACTATATATAAATATAAAACTATATATATATATAATATAATATATATAAACTACAATATATATATAAACTATATAAATATGCTATATATATATATATATAAACAATCTATAATATATATATAATATATAATACTTAATATATATATATCATATATATATATCTATATATATATATATAATATTAAACTAAACATATAATCATATATAACTAAATACTCAAATACTATATATATAAAGAAACAATTTCAATGGAAGGTAGATTTACTGCTCCATTCTCCGGGATTGAAACCACCGCTCCTGCCTTAGGACAAATATAAACTATGCTTCCCCACGGACCATCCCCCAAACCCAAAAAAGTTGATTTCAAGAACAGCTACTAAAGCAAAACCGATCTCCTTCAAGGCGCATCCCCAGGTGTCCAACTGTCCTATCCCTCGTTCTTTATATTGTAGATGTTAATATTGCATTTAATCTCGCAAATTTAATTTAAGATCGAAGCAGAAAGAACAATTTAAAAATGGGAAGGTAACAGAATTTAACTGCCTTCACCCGGATTGAACTCACCACACATGTTGCAGCATCAGAGGACAAATACTAAACAAAAACCGATGCTTTACCACTGGAACATCCTTCCCCAACACCCAAAAAAGTTGGATTCCGAACAGTTATAAAAAGCAACCGATCTCCTCTAATCAAGGCGAATCACCAGGTCTGTCCAGCCGGTCCTATCCTGCGTTCCTTTTATATTGTAGATGATAAATATTGCCTATTAAATACGCATTTATATAAGATGTAAATAAAGAAAAAGAAACAACTTATTAGGGAAGGTAAAATAATTTACATGCCTTCTCCGGATTTGAACACAGCCATGTTTGCGCATGAGGATAATATACCGTGTTTTACCACAGCGCATCCCCCACACCCAAAAGTTGGATTCAAGAACAGTTATAAAGCAACCGATCTCCTTCAAGGCGACATCACCAGGTGTCCAAGGCTGTCCTACATCCTCATTCTTTAATATTGTTAAAGTAGCTCTATTGCCCGGATTGAGAGGTTACACCGATTTCTCGCAAAACTATTAGAGCTATCGCTTTGGAAACTTGGTATATAGGGTGTTGAGGTGTTAAGCTACTTACTGGCGAGCTTTCAAGTCGCTAGGTTGATCAACCCCAAAGTGGTGTAGCGGGCATTACCCTCCGAAGGAGGGGTAGGACTCAGCCCTTCGGGCTTGAGGCCCAAAACCCGCTTACACCCCTTCGGGTGATCCCCCATCTCAGGATTCACACCTCTTTCAAGGGGCGCATCCCATTGGGTTTTCTCTCGGTAGGTGATGTGTTGCTTTAGATACTCTTGGCTTAATGAAACTGTTTATTCGTAAGTTAGGGTACGTTATGTTTAATATTACTTATGAATTGAGATTAACTGATTTGTTAGAGAAAAGATGAGTTTTTGTAAGATATTACTGTGTTAACTGACGATGATGTAATAGAAACGTGAGCCTAGTTTAAGTTTTTTGTTGAGTAATGTTAGGTTTGCCCGGAATTTTGCTATGTTCTACCGTTTAATTCATAGTTCAAATGATGTTATACTCCCGACGAGTGACACTTTGATGAGATAGTGTCAAATTCGTGTTCAAGATGCTTGGTATGCTTTGATAGCATTGGTCCATTTGTAAGGGATTTGTTAGAATAATACGGCTTTACTGTTGCTCATATGCGGGAAAAAGTGGGAAAATATATCGTGTATTGTATGACCTGTTAGCTACTTTACCTTGATAAGTAGGCGAATTTTCAGGTGTTAGCGCGATTTATTTCATACGGCGAGTATCATGCTTAGGTTTGGCATTTGTACATTATATTCTTAGTTCAGGGTTATGCTATGTTAGCTTTATTGAGCTAAAACTTTGTTGCGTAAGCATATTTCGTAGGTCAGTATATAAGAACTTAATTTCTACTGTTATGTTTATACCAAACATGATACTCGAAACATATGAAACTTAGAATCAATAGTTCTCCAATAGATCAATTAAGGCAGGTGGGTGGGTAGGGGACTGAAGGGATGGGTGGTTTTGAATTTACTGATATTAACTGTGAACTTCTTTAAAAATCACAAAACATTTTACTCTTTCAATTTAGAATATGTTATTCAAAGAACTTATTTATTATGTTATGTTCAGAATAAAAATTTTTGTTATTTTTATAGTTATGTTTGTGTTTAAAACTTTGTTGCCTTCAGCAATTATTCGTTGGGGACTATGATATTTAGAAGACGAGGTTATTATGAATTTTTTGTTAAATATTTTCATGTTGTTAATGTAAATAATTTTGTTACGTTAGCATATCATATTCGTTGTCAGGGTTATGCTAAATTTTTGGTTTAATATTAAATATTTATTCTTCTAATGTCATTTTATGTTTTATATGTTAAAATGTTATGGTTGAAAAGAGTGAATAGGTTACGTTTTGTTTATGCTATGTTAGGTACTTTACCGTTGTTGTTCGGAAGTTTGTTAATGTTAGTATTTAATCGTAGTTCAAGTATGGTGTGTTAGTTTTGTGGTTGTACATTATATTCTTTAGTTCAGTTATGTTATGTTAGCTTTTATTAATAATATAACACCATTGTTACGTTAGCATATACTCTCCGATGTTGTTATCGTATATACAAGACTTATTTTTAGATGTTCATAGTTGTGATGTCCGATGATACTCGAAAATGTGACATGAATTCAATAGAATACAATTTAGGATTCAAAAAAGGTCAATGGATGGGAGGAGGTAGGTGGGGAGGGGTCTCGATAGGTTTGATATTTACTGATCCTTTACATTGACTCTTACTGAATTAAAATCAGCTAAAACTATTACACTTTTACTATGGTATTTTATTCAACGAAACTTATTTTTAATGTTTATGTTTGGGATAAAATTTGTATGTGTTGGTGCACCGTTAGCCTATATTCGTTATAATTAGACAAGGTTGATGATAATTTTTTGTTTAAATATTCCCATCTCACCTGTATCTAATGTAACATTTATTCTTAGTTGGTACATTAGAGATATGCTTGAAAAGTCTGAGAATCAGGTTTTACGATTTTGTGGAATGCATTGCTTATAGTTTGATTACTTTTCTGCTTTGTGTTAAGTGTAGAACTTTGTTAATTAGTTATTACAACAGTTTATTCAGATTTGCGTAGCTCTCTGTGTTATAGTTTGTTTGGTCATTAGTCCATTATTTTCCTTAGTTCATATGATGCTATGTTAGCTTTATTAATGTGAAAACATTGTTATGTTAGCATATATTCGCCTGGTTCGTATATAAAGAACTTCATTTTTGTGCTATGGATGTTTATTCCGAAATGATACTCGCCGAAAATGCGACCGGTTAAATCAACTAGTGTTAATGTAATATTAACGTTGATCATGTTAGAGATATGCCTACACAAAAGTGTAAATAGGTTTACGGTTTGTACGCTGTGCTACGTTACTTTAAACTGTTGTTATAGTATAGTTAGAACATATTGTTATTATCTGTTTAGCAGTTTCAATTGTGGAAAATATTATTTAGCCGTAAGGGTGTGTTTAGATTATTGTCATTTGTCATTATATTCTTAGTTTGGTAATGCTATGTTAGCTTTATTTAACAGGGATTATTATTAAATTCAATGTTTACGCATGGTAGCAATAGTATTTCTGTATGGTTAGTAACTCATAAAAGACTTAATTATTTGGTACTATGCTCTTAAAACCGAAATGCTATACTAACAGATAAAATCACTTTAAATCTGATACTTATGGACCTTTAGAAATACATTAGATCAATAGATCAAATATCAGAGATCACATGAACGGGTCGCCGAGCTAGGCGAGGCTTGGCCGCGGGGAGGGGACGCCGTTGGTTGATTTACTGATCATTACCCTAAGTTCTGTTACAATTCGGTAAACTCTTTACACTTTTACTCTCTGAATCATGGTTTATTCAACCCTAGTTCTCTCATTATAGTTTGATAGATATTATTTTGGTTTTGGAAAAAACACTCACTTTATTTATTGTTATGATTTGGTTGAATTCCAAACATCATGTACACCTGATATCACGATTCAAATTTGTTGGGATAGTTAATACAGGTCATATTTTGGTAAAAAATTAGAGTACTAATAACAGTGATAAAATGTTTATTTTGGTATTCACTTGTCTTAAGTTTAGGGCAATACATCTAGAATTAGTACTCAACATGAGTGTTCCCAATTTTTTATTAGCATTTCAACGTTTTTGAAATTTCAATTCAATACCTGATTATATTTATACTGATAATGCTAGAACCTTTGAAAAGGGTAGTTCAATATTAATTAGCTAAAGCACTAGAGTCAGATGAATTCCTTGAAGAACTCAATAATAACAATATTAAACACATTAAAATCCCTCTTTAGTCAGCTTGGTGGGGCCCTTTGGGTAAAAAATTTGAACCCTTAAAAATTGTATGTATAAATCAATTGGTAGAGCTAAATTTACTAATTTTGAAGTTTTAACAACTTTGTCCTTCATAAAAAATGCAATTACTTCTCAACTGTTAACTATCGATCAGAGTCTAATGATATAAAAATAATAACCCCTGACTATTTTTAAGGTTAAACTGCAACTCCTCAATCTTAAGGGATGAAGAATCGGAAGTATGGCGTAAAACATATCAAGAAACACTTGAACAAACTCTTGAGAAACAAGAGCAAATTTACAATTTCAAAGAATTATGGTATGAAGAGTATTTATTGAGTTTAAGAGAATCAAGTAACAAATTGCATGAAACATCTTGGGAAAATAAAATTAAAGTCAATGACAGTTTTGATCAAATCTATATTAGAACTCACCCATTTTGGCTAACTGGTAGAGTTAGAGAATTAATAATAGGACATGATAGTAAGATAAGATCTGAAAAAGTAAAACAAAGCAATAGACAAACAGTAGCTATATCATTCCTTGGTCAATTTATTTCCATTGGAAATATCTTCAAGCAATACAAAAAAAATCACTTGGAGAAGCATTGACAAATGTGTCTGATGATAATACCAATGATAAATCAGAAGTGGTAACTTGCAGGTCTAAAAGACAGGCAGCAATTAAATGCGCTAAATTCATTAAAGACAAAATAGATAATTTATAAATATATTTCTTTGTTAGCACCATATTGCAATTTTCCAAATTGCAATCTTTAAGAGAGAATGTAATATAATAAGCAAGTAATAAAATATTGATGGTTAAATTTTTATAAAAACAAATATTATTTGGTTAAATATTCTAATAAAATTCACTTAGCTATAGAAATTTATTATTAGATAAAACATTAAAAATTTCATGGTCAAAGCGCGCATGTGTGAATGGTTCACATAAAGTGGCAATAAAATCATATGTCATGAAAAAATAGCTTAGATCAAAACAAAACTGATAAAATTATGAATGAAAGTGTTAGGGAGTTGTGTGGTGTGGTGTGGTGTGAAGAAAAGAGTAAATGAGAAAATAAAAGAGTATATTAAGACGGTTTGGTCATATGGGGGGGGGGGGGTTGTAAATTAGAACCTTCCATATTTACTTGGAAAAATGGATATAGGTTAAGAGGAATAATGGTTTGTCATGTTGATGACATATGTTATGGGAGGGATAAAATTTTTGCGCTACAAATTATAAATAAACTAAAAGAGAGATTAAAAATAGGGAGTCAAGAGATTAAAGACTTTAGGTACATAGGGGTACGAATACACGATAAGGGAGAAAATATAATACTAGAACAAGACAATTACAGGAAAACACTAACAATACCCAATAAAACTTCATACAAAGGGAAAAGAGTTTTAGATGAAAGAGAAAAAACGGAATATGGATCGGGGGTGAGACAATTAAATTGGTTGGGACAACAAACAAGACCTGAGGTATCTTTCTAAGTTAGAGTTTTGGGAAAAGAGATGAAGAATGGGACCATTGGGGATATGAGAAAAATAATAAAAATTATGGAGAAAACAAAGACTGAAGATAGACATCTTTGGGGGGGGAAACTAAAAAGAGATTTAATTGTAAAACTGTTCGCGGATGCATCATTTAATGGATTGGGTACAGGAGAATCTCAAATAAGTTATATAGTTACAATAGAGGATTCTGGACATAAGATACCAATCATATGGAAGTCAAAGGTTGCAAACAGGGTTGTAAGATCGAAATTGGAGGCCGAAGTGATGGGGTTGTGTGATGGAATGGAAATGGGAATATATGTTAAAAGATTATAAGAGGAATTAACAGGGGAAGCAAATATAAGACTGCTTGGTTTTTCAGACAGCAAATCATTAGGAGCTGTGAAATCGCATACAAATGTTCAGAGTAAAAGATTAAGAGTCGATTTAGCTGTTATAAAAGAATTGTCAAAAGAAGGGATAATTGATGATGTGTGTTGGATAAATGGAAAGGAGCAAATAGCAGATGGATTGACAAAAGAGAATGGGAACAAAAGGAGCCTGTATGAATATCTGAAAGAGTAAAAGAGAAATATTAGAGAGATGAGAGGAGGGAAAGAGAGTGGTGTGAGAGTGATGACCGAGAAGTGGTTGTGCATTGGCATTACAAGACAATGACAATGCATTCTCTCTTGATACAGTTGTTATGTATTTCTTATATTTTCAGACTACCTAAGCTAATATTGTATTTAATTAATTATTCAAGCATATAAAAATTATCATTTAGAGCAGAGAGACAAATAATAATTGTAGAAGGATATAAATATCTGTGTGTGCAATCCAATCCATAATAAATAATAGAAGAAGATATACAGACCTAAGAGTGACCAGTCTCCATAGAATTAAGAATCAGAATAAGAGTGTGAAGAAAGTGCCATAATAAATAAATAATATAACAAATACATTCTGCATCTATTCATACATCATCATCATTGTTTCTACATTTCTATTCCTTTACTATTTTTTCCTGCTTTGAAACATTACATGAGACACATTATCATCTTCATCAAATCAATATTCATCAATTAATCTATCGTCATTATATTAAAGGTAAGAATCATATTGGTAACATAATATTAATTAAGATTCCTTATAAAACTACCTAAACTAATAATAATATAATAAGTATAAAGATTATCATATATATATATATATATATATATATATATATATATATATATATAAAAAACTATATATATATATATTATATTATATAATATATATATATATATATATATATATATATATATAAAAACTCCTTTTAACGTGCTTTATCCCTATGCAGGGGGTAACACGGGGGGACTACAGAAATCGAACTTTAAGGCCGGCTATGCCAAACCAGCCCAAACCAACGTGTTCGCAGTCAAGTTTCAATTCTTGCCCCAGGTGATAAAAACCCAACTGGCTACGCGGAGGAATTTTGGAAACCAGCGTCCTGCATCGTATGAGAGGCGGCGACTCAACCTCCTGCGCCACCGATATATTATATATATATTATATATTATATATATATATATATATATATGTATATATATATATATATATATATGATATATTATATATATATATTCATGAATTATATATATCTATCTATGTATATATATATCTATATCTTCTTAAACTCTTCATCTTCCTTCTATTTCCCAGAATGGGAGTAAGGTGCGTTACATGCATCGGAAAAGAAAGCGAGTAGAAAACTGACAAAGTCGAACACAGTCATTAATTAGTGAGAACTCGTCGCAGTCAGAAAATCCACCCTAGGCTTCACGGGACAGCGATGGTACCTCACTTGGTATCTCGTCAATGTAAGGTTCATACCTTGGCCCGGTAGGCCACAACCACCCCCCCCTCACAATCTCCCAGCCAATTCACTCCTGTTATGCAACTCTTCTCGCCTCTAACAAACTCACATTTCTCTCCTTCAAACATTCGTTTACTGACTCAATCCACTTTTTTCTTCGGTCTCCCAGCCGTCGTTCCCAACACACTCGCCACTATAAATCCGCTTAACAACCGACTATCATCCATCATTCTCCATACATGACCAAACCATCTTATCGTTCATTTATTCTCTCCTTTACCTTTCTTCACACCACGCAACTCTCTAATACGGTTCATTCCTCATTTTATCAATTCTTCTCATACCTGGCCCCTAAGATTGTCCTCTGAACACATTAAACTTTCAGATCTATACTTCTTATTCCGACCATAGTCTCACTACTAATACATTAACACAGGTAACAACATACGCTCATGCAAGACCCTAGCACACTCAAGACTCTAGTCCCTTCTACATTCCCCAACGATTTAATTGTACTGCCCACCTTCCTGCCATTCACAACTTCCTCTACACTCTGCATCGTCCCGTTCCTTTTCAACTAACACAAGCCCTAAATATTTAAACTCAGATACTTGTTCCAGCTGCTCACGCATCTAACATACTTCACACTGAAGGACTGTTCTCACTCACAACCATAACCTTTACTCTTATCCACGTTTACTTCCAAGCCCCTCCTTTTATTACAAACCCTGCCAGATCTCTCTACCAATCTCTCTCAAACTCCTTCAGATTCGCCACACGACCAAAATCATCCTCACTATAATAGGGTAGTCAGCCCTCAACTCATCTCCATCATTCTAACACCATTCCTGCCATCCCCACCCTCGAATTCTTTCATACCCCATCCATAATACCAAATTGATTTAATAACCAAGGAGACATAAACACAACCCTGTCTCACTTCGCTATTTATATCATAAACCAATCACCCATTGACACCATTATTCTTACAACACGCTTCACTACGTCATAACATACTTTTGATTCCATTCAGTAACCCTACCACCAACACATATATCATTAACTCCTATCATACGCCTGTTGCAACTCCATAAAACCTAACTACAATTTCTTCTTCTTCTCCCTCATTTTTCATCATTTGTTTCAACTTACAGATTTTATCCACGCACATCCTCTACCACTCCTACCGCACCTTTGTTTCACCAATCAAGTCTTAGTCACTCGCACGCACTCTTTTCGAGCAAATACCAGCAATAATACCTTCCCCTACAAACATCAACTTATTTCCCTAATAATTTCTACAGTTCCCCTTTTCTCCCTTACCACTTATATAAGGGTACTATTCCGGCTCTCCTCAATCCCTTTGAACTATACCCTACATAAACCCTTTATTAAACACACTTCCAAATCCAATCAATCACCATCTCGCTTCGTTTCTTGATCATTTCAACCAGTAATTTCATCTATACTGCAGATTTACCATTCTTCAACTTCTCACTCTCCCCATACCTCTCCTACTAATGACCATATCTCCAAAATACCTATTCCTTCTTGCACCAATCAAACGCCACACACATTCACTATCACCTCTCATTACTGTTAATATTGTGCAGATTTTTTCGAAGTGGTCTTTCCACAATCCCCTCAATCCTTTATTTGCCCCAAGATTTGTTCAGTACAACTTGTTCACATTCAACGATTTATTTTCAAAGCGAGCGCTTTACATGATTATCCTTATTGTCTTGTTCACTTAACTTCTCATCTTAATTTTAACCTACATTCCTTTCGTATCACTTCCTCTCCATCCAAGCCCCCACATAGCTTAATTTTACATAGAACATTATAACTCTTGATAATCCCATTCCTAAACCCTCACTGATTTAACATCAACACATACTTCTAAAAATTTCTTTTCACCAACACAAAATCAATCATACTTTTTAAATCATATATATATATATACTATATATATATATATTATTATATATATTATAAATATATATCTATATATATATATATATAGGTTATATATATATATATAATATATAATATACTATATATATATATATATATATATATATATTATCTTCCTCTTTTCCCCAAGACTGGGGGTAAGGGTGCGTGACAAGCATCGGAAAAAAAGTAGTAGAAGAATATGACAAGTCGAAAAGAAAGCCCAGCCTTACCATCACTATACCTATTAGTGAGAATTCGTCGTAGTCAGAAAATCCAAGAGCTTCACGGGACGCGACGGACCCTCACTATTGGCATATCCTCACTATGGTAGGGTTCATCCCCTGGCCCAGGTGGGCCTAACCATACCCCCCTCACAAAAACACGTAATTCACTCCTATTATGCACCTTTATTCTCGCCTCTGCCAAACTCATTTCTCTCCTTCAGACCATTCGTTTTTACTGACTCTATCCACTTTTTTTCGGTCTCCAGGCCGGTCGATTCCAACCTCACCACCAAAGAATTTATATATATATATATTATATATACTATTATTATATATATATATATATTATAATATATATATAAATATACTATATTATATATATATAATATATATATATATATAATATATATATATCTATAATACTAATTATATATATTAATAATATAGTATATGTATATATATATTAGTATATATATAATTACCTTTAAGGATGTGAGTTCCATTTTACTTTTTAATAATTTTTCAATATTCAACTCGGAGAACAATATCTGAAGGCATCAATAATAATAATAATAATAATAATAATAATAATAATAATAATAATAATAATAATAATAATAATAATAATAGAATCTCATTCTTAACCCTCTCACTGATTTAACATCCAACACATACTTCAACATCTCCTTCTTCACCAACATAAAATCGATCAAAGCATAAAATACAAAACAAACTTTCATACTATTTCTGTCTTTCATACCCTGTAACTGTTCAACCATTTGCTCAATCTAGTAGTATAACACTACGCAATACTACTACCACTACTATTATTATTTATTATTATTGTATAACATTGGCAGTAATGAAGAGGTGATAGTGAATGTGCATGGGTTTGATGGTGCAAGAAGGAATAGCTATTTGGGGATAAGGTTATTAGCAAGGGAGATAATGGGTAGGTGAGAAAGTTGAAGAATGTAAATCTGCAGGTATAGATGAAATTGCTAACTGGTGAAATGATCATGAACGGAGGCGAGATGGTGATTGATTGGACTTGGAAGTTGTGTAACAAAGCGTTTATGGAGGGTACAGTTTCAAGGCATTAGAGGAGAGCAGCAATAATACCCCTATATAAGGGTAAGGGAGATAAGGGGAACTGTAGGAATTATAGGGAAATTAGTTTATTGAGTGTTGTAGGGAAGATATATGCTGGTATTTTGGTCGAAACGGAGTGCGTCGAGTGACTGAAGGACTGATTGGAAGAACAAGGTGCGTTTAGGAGTGGGTAAGAGGATGTGTGGTTCAAATCTTTACATTGAAACAAATGTTGAGAAAACAGGGAGAAGAATGAGATTGTATTTTGGTTTATGGATTTGCAACAGGCGTAATATAGGATTAATAGGGGAGGCTCTTATGGCAAGGTGTTAGTGATTGATATATGGTTTTGGTGAGGCTTCTGAATGGAATCAAAAGTATGTATGACGATAGTGAACGTGTGTAAGATAAATGGTGTCGAAAGTGATTGGTTTAATTTTAACAGAGGAGTGAGGCATGGGATGTGTTGTGGGTCTCTTGGTTATTCAATTTGTTATGGAGAGGGTTATGAAAGAATTAGAGGTGGGGATGGCAGGAGATGGTGTTAGAATGATGGAGAATGGAGAGAGTGGAGGGTAGGGTGCGCTATTATATGAGGATGATTTGGTTTTATGTGGTGATTCTGAAGAAGTTTGAAATGATTGGTAGAGAGATTTGGCAGGGTGTGTGATAGAGAAGCATTGTGAAGTAAAGCGTAGACAAAGAGTAAAGGTTATGGTCTGAGAGTTAGGAGACAGTTCTTGTGCGAGAGAGTTATGTTAGATGGTGAGTAGTTGGAACAAGTGTCTGAGTTTAAATATTTGGGATTTGTTGGATGAAAAGAGTACGGATGATGCCACAGTGTAGTAGGAAGAGTTGTGAATGGTAGGGAAGGTGGCTGGTGCATTGAAATCGTTGGTGGATGTAAAGGGACTAAGTCTTGATGCGCTGAGGGTTTACATGAGGTATGTTGTGTTACCAGTGTTTACCATGTACAGTATTGAGACTATGGTCTGGATAAAGAGAAATAGATTTAAAGTACAATGTGTTCAGATGGACAATCTTAGGGGAGTGTTTAGGTGAGAAGGAATTGATAACATGAGGAATGAACGTATGACGAGATTTTGTGTTGGTGATGAAGAAGGGATAAATTATAGAATAATTGAAAAAGTACGTTGTGATGCGTTGGTCATGGTGGAAGGATGGATGAAGTCCGGGAAGATTAGGCGGGTGTATAGTGGTGAGTGTGTGGAAATTGAACCGGCCGGAAGACCAAAGAAAAAGTGATTGAGTCAGTAAGAAATGTCTATAGGAGAGAAATGTGAGTTTGGCAGAGGCGAAAGAAAGGTGCATAAACAGGAGTGAAGGGCGGAGTTTTGTGAGGGGGTAAAAATGTGTGGCCCACCTGGGGGCCAAGGGAATTGACCCACACTGGACGAAATGCCCATAGTGAGGGTCCGTCGAGGTACCGTGAAACTATAGGCTGGATTTCTGACTGTGACGAGTTTCTCACTAATAGGTATAAAGGGCCGGGGTTAGGCTGGCTTTCTTTTCGACTTGTGTCATGTTCTTGTTTACTACTTTTCTGTTTCCCGGTGCATGGCACGCACCATTACCCCCAATCTTGGGAAAGGAAGGAGGATGATGATGATGATTATCATTATTATTATTATCTTCCTCCTATCCCCAGATTGGAGGCGAGGTGATCAGCATACACAGAACAGAAAAGTTAGAAAGATTTGGCGATAGTTGAAGAAATGAGAGCCCCACTTAACCATTCCCTTTCTTCCCCCCAAGTGAGAACTCATCAACAGTCAAAAAAATTCGCCCCAAAGTTTCAAGAGATCTGCAGTGGACCCTCACTGTCGTATTCATCAATGTGGGTTTCATCCCGGCAAAGCCCACACCATACACCCTCACAAAACTCAGCCATTCAACCCTCCTGGTTATGCACCTTTCCTTCTCGCCTCTGTCAAAGTCACATTCCCTCTCCTTCAGGCATCCTTTATACCAATCCACTTTTTTCTTCGATCTCCCATCCCGTCGATTCCCACCACACTCACCACTATATTATCTCCTTACCATCGGATTAATCATCCACTCTCTCCAGAAACGCAAACATCTTCTCAATGAACTCTCGTTTATTCTTTCATTACGTCTTTTTAACACCACAAACTTCCAAATCGCTCGATTCCTCATATTAATTCTTCTCACAGATTAAGCAAAACCCTGTCCATCTGATCTAATTTGTACGCTTAGATCTATACCTCTTTTGCAGACCATAGGTTTCACTATTAAACATTAACACAGGTAAACATATCATAACCCTTATGCAGACCCTAGCGCGCTCAAACTTGTGGCCCTCTCACATCCACCAAGATTTAATTAATCCGCCTACTTTCTTACATTCACAACTTTCTTACTATGCTCTGCATCATCGTTCCCTTTCATCCAACATATATCCAAATATTTAAACCAGAACTTGTTCCAGTTGCTCACCATCAAACAAAATTTCACACCCCGGACTCTCCTCACTTCACTCTACTAATAACCTTAACTCTTATCTACATTTACTGTTTCAAACGCCTTCCTTTTACACACCTTGCTAAGCTCCTCTACCAATCCTCTCACCCCCTCTTCAAATTCACTACACAAAACCAAATTATCCCCACACAATAAGCCCCATGGCACCCTTCCACCTCTTCCAGTTCTCCATCATTCTTAACACCGATCGTCCAGCCACCCCCTCGCTCTAATTCTTTCATTAAAACCCCATACATATTAGCAAATTAAACAACCAAGGAGACATAACACACTCCATGACTCCTACGCTTTTAATATAAACCATGCGACTTTTCTTTACTTACTTAACTGCTTGCATCACGCTCTTCATTCCACCATTCACTGTTGAAATTCCTACTTCCTACTTTAACACATCCACATATTCTCTTGCACTACTAACGAAGGCTTCCTTCGTTTGTGTCCAGATATGTTCAATTTCATCTTGTTCACATTCAACTGATTTATTTGCAAGTGCTCTTAAATACTTTTCCTTATTACCTTGTTTAACTTAATTCCTCACTCTTAATTATTTCCTCTCCAATCCTTAATTTTACATAACACAACATAATGATACACTCGCATCCCTCCCCAGCCCAGTCACCATATAATCATCCTAATCACATGATAATAATAATAATAATAATAATAATAATAATAATAATAATAATAATAATAATAATAATAATAAAAGTACTTTTTATCTTTCCAAATATTCATAATGTATGCGCGAAATTATAATAGGCAATTATTAAAATCACAACGTATACTTCTTACCGCATAATAATAATAACAAAATAATAATAATAATAATAATAATATTTTTTTTAGTGGATGTACAGGAATCTCCTCAGCACACAGGAATGCGGCTATACCGTTTAGTAAACTAACGACAGGAGGAATCAGTAACCGAACGAAATATGAAGAGCTGAGATAGTTCAGTTCCAATGGGAAGGCAAAAACTCGATCACTACTTAAGTGAAAAAATTCGGATATGAGACTCTGAATGCGATGATGAAGAGGTATAGTGAGCACATCGGGGAAGAACTTGCTTCTAAGGATCGAGATGGCCTCGCAACCCACAAAGAGATGAACGACTGTAAGAGGACAATTGGAGGAACAAAATGGGCAGGTCGGGGGATCCTCCTGCGTCATAAGAAATCCATGGGTGAGATTGGTATGACCCAGAAGCAAATCATCCCAGAGCCAGGATCATCTCCAGGAGGCGACTCCTTCTACTAGATGAAGACCACCGTCGAATGACGGGTTTGACATTCGGTAGTTTGGCGCCACGAACATCCTCCTCCCAACATGTTTGCCAGCCAGAGAGGAAACTTCGAAGTTTTGTGATGGACAAATCTGTAGCAAGGAAATGGCCCAAGAGTACAGCAGGGGGAAGGTATTAGGAACTCGATACCCTGTGCGTAGCCGCCTGTTTAGCCTACATATAGGCCCGTTCATTTCCAGGAACACCCACATGGGAGGGAACCAAATAGAACTTAATGTTGTGCATCTTCACAGGCAACAGGTAGAGGGATTTTTGAATGACAGACCAAAAGGTTTCGGGTTGATCGGTCAAGCAACGCCTGGAGAGCGCTTCTAGAATCGGAAAAGATGGTACGGTTATCCCCACGGGAGATGGTGCCGATTCTGTTCAGGGTACCGGGAGCCGCTGGAGCAGGACGCTAAGTGATAACTCGACTCGTCCGCCACAACAGCGGGAGCAGAGATGACATCAGAGATATGCGGGCCGTAAGCAAGGAGAATTGGTGGATCTCCATGATGTTTTAGTGAAATTTTTCGCACTTTTAATGGACCGATGATGATACAGGCATAGAAGAATGAACGGTGGAAGCGCAGTTGCGAAAACAAGTTTTCGCGTACCGCGATTAATACGCCGGGAGCGGGCTGCTGCCGAAACTTTAAACAGAATTATGTTGGAAGGTGTGGGAGTTTGTTTATACAGCCTAAATAATCTATGTTTTTCACGATTAGCCCGAGCACATTCCTGATCCACCATAGAGTTGGTGATTTCCGGATCCCAGATGCCGCCTAGAGGATTGCTTCCTGAAAGTAGGTGAAGGCATCCGCGGGCGACGGGAACAGGGCAGTTGCAGGAAAGATGGGAAAGTAAGTGGCCTGATGAAAGGTAAACTAGTCTGCTCTGTCGTAGCGCCAGCCAGAATAAGGTTGTTGCTGCGGACTGGGGCTGAAGGATGGCATCACCCGACCTTTCCCACCCAAAACCACTAAAGACGAGATGGAACGCAACGAGACAACACAGGAAGAAGTGCCTCTATCAAAACTTTCAAAGATAATAAGGCCCACGTTTAAACATCCTAAGGAGAAATCCTGCAAAATACTCAATCTCCAATCGGCATTGAGGGACGTAAGAGTCTCTCACAAAGGATGGCGGAGGTTAAAGTTACCAAGGACTAACATGGGCGGCGGGAGACTGGAAAAAAAGACAAGGTCCTTCTTGGTTTATTTACAGTTGGGCGCTAGGTACACTAACCACAGTGTAAGCGGTGTTTCAAGATAGATACGAACCGTTACAGCATGTAAGGTAGTAAAGAGAGTAATGAGAGTGAATCGTGAAGCAGGTTCGCTGGCTCCACGATTCAGGGAAATAAAGGGTTCCCTGTACCTTGAAGGTTGCAAAGGTCTCGGTCGCGAAGTTGTAGTTCTTGTACACAAACAGCCAATGGCTGATGAGCGAAAAGTAATCTATTTAGTTCTTCGTAATTAGCAAAATATCCGAGACAGTTCCATTGGAGGAAACGGTAATATAATCAACGTTAAGGGCGATCCGTGACAATAGTCACTATGTTTTGGGAATTGGCAGTCTTCTCGGAGGATAAAGTCTGATGGGTCCGTGAGCCGCCGGACGATCCACTGACCGGAACATCAAACCCCGGGGGAAGAAGAAGATCATGGATCAGGGATACGTGTGGACCTTCCTGCTTACGAGAGGGGTTCTGGCCATAACAGGAGAGGGCTATCCGAAGAGGCGTGCCAAGTCGCACTCCACATTTCGAACATTCTTCGCAGCTTGCGCACCCCTGCCAGACTTCTTAGCATACTGGGAAGGGGGCTGTGTCCCTCCAGGAAGTGCTCCATCAAAGGCTGGGGAAGATGGAAGAAAAGGACAAGTAGGAATGGTGCTATCGGGAATGATAGGAGACACATTGGAAAACAAGTGTATGGTGTCCGTTGTCAAAACTCCGGGAGCTAAAAGCGCCCGAGTAGTGATAGATGGCTCAGTTGACGATTCCGAAAAAAAAGTGGGTGGAGGGGAAGAGGCAGGGAGAGAAGAAGACCTCTTCCTACCGTATCCACTAGCAGCCAACTCACACTCAACATCTAGACAGCGTCACGTCTTCCCGAAGGAAGACCGCGGCCGCATGAGGTCTCATCCAATACCTCTTCTGACCTCTCCTTGAACCGGACCCCAATTTTAGAACCTGGGAATCCTATGGAAGAATAGTAGTCTGAAGAGTTCATTGTGGCATTAGAGAAAGTCTCAGAATCACTTGAATACTGTAAAAGCGAAACGGTCTTAGGCGGCGTGAGTAATAGCAGATCAGAACGGGCAGAAGTTTATCACCGTTCCGTGTTTGTCCACGAGTGTTGTCAGCGTGGCGAGCCAGTTTTGTAAGGACAGAGACAGGTCCTTCAGTTCCAGCGGGTTCCTTTTGTTTTAAGAAGTTCGTGGCTCGATATTCAAGCGAGTATGGATGTCTGGTCTGGGAAGATCCACTCTTGGACGGGCGTTCGCGACCGTTAAGAGGGTCATGTTGTTTCCCCGGAGAAACCGAAACAAAGTCGTTTCCGGGAAATGGTACAGTTAAGTTCTGAGGATGCACATGGACGCAGGCAATCGCCCTCAGAAGCTGAACAGGTCTCAGAATGAGACATCTCCTTGGCAGCGGCATGGACCTTTACAAATTGAATAACACGAGAGGGCCCCTCTCTGTGTGTCGGCTAAGAACGACGAGTGGTCCGGTGGACCACGGTAAGAGTTGGGAGGACAATTGTTCAGAGCCACAGGAAACTCTGTCATGTGATCCGTTATCCGGCACGGAAGTCTGAATGGTCTAACGCGAAAGAGGAACAAGTTCCGGACACAACGCATGGGGGAGATGGGCAATGATAGAAGCAACCGCAGAGACAGTGGTCGAGGGAATGCACAGAGAAGGTAAGTAAGAGACGAGGGTTCGTCGTTGAGGGGTTCCCCTTACGTGGAAGGAACCAATAAACGTCAATGATTTGCACGTTGTGTTTCTGCAAATGAGTGAGAATGTCAATCCAAGTATCGAAAGTTCAGAACAGAACTCCGGTACATATATGGTACCCTTTGATGTGTTACAAACATAGTCAGGTTTAGAAATGACAGGAATCTTCCCCAGATGTGATAGGGAAGCAAGTACGTTGCTTTGCGTTCTAGAGGCAGCACGATCAAGGATGGAACCGTTCCTCATTGGTGTAGCCTGTGGCTCAGTTGTTTGAAGAGCAGCTTCCAAAGCATCACTAAGGATGAGCTGATTTACAGAAGTCAGCTGACGGGATGACGGCGAATATAAATAAAAATAAAGCGGGTAAAGACTTGGGACCCTTGGAGGAGGGGTCTGAGAAAGCGATTGTTGGAATAGGATTTTTCTGGCGTTTACTATTTTAACACTTAGTAACTTTGAAACCAAAAAAATTTTTTTTTCGCTATTAGTGGTTTTTTGATCCTGATACATAGCGACAAAAACATAACAGCCTCTCTTGGTCTGGTCTAGACGGGGTAGTCTCGGAAACGTGTCCGTAATTTAGGACTATTGGGTTGGGTGGTGGAGTACGAACCATTTCATCAATAAGGGCATCAAAGCCCCTATTGGTCGTTGGTCTGAAAACGGCCAAGGAGAGGTCGGGGTGCGGGCCTGACAAATGTTGAATCCACCTTTCTTGGAAAAAGTTTTCTTCTTTTCCCCATACTAATACTTCCTTTAAAACATCTGCTCCGCAGTAAATAAACACAAAGTACAAGCAACGACCAAATAATGGGAGCGTAACCGCGGTAACCGCGCCCACCACAGGCCGGAAGCTTAATGCCTTCTCCCTAGAAACCCCATCCCGTAGGACGGGCCATGGGTGTGGCCTCGGAAAAGCTCCCCGGGGCTCCGTTTTCAGTCCCTGAAAAGTAATGGCCGTGCACCACACGGACAAGACGCGAAGCCCGAGATTATACGGCCGAAAGTGCAGGACAGTTCTCCTTAGTGTTTAGCAAAGTTCGGGTCCCAACAATAGGTGGCCCGGAGAAGGGCAAGTCAATAATCGTTTTTTGACTGTACCCTCGCCCACGGAGCGAAGGTAGCGCAGATTGGGCATATGATCACACAGAGGGACAATAGCAATCGTAGCCACCAGAATCAGGAGATTAGGAGACTCTCAGAAGAGAGAACATGAATACGTAGGGAAGTACATACAGAAAACGGAGAAGGGATATAATCTGGGGAGGGGAGAGGACGGGTAAGATGAACGGGACATATTAAAATAAGATGAATATATAATATTAGTAAAAACAAAATAAGGAGCACAAAAATAAAAATAAAGATAAAACAAAAGTATTTTTAACAATGAAGAAAAAGAACAGAAAAATAATAATAAATTGTATAAAAAAGGAATAAAAGAAAAAGAAAGAAAAAAGAGAAAAAGAAAAAAAAAATAGGGAAAATAAAAAAAATAAAAATAAAATAAAAAAAAAATAGAAAAATAAGAAAAAAGAAAAAGAAAGAAAGAATAAAAAGAAAGAAAGAAGAAGAAAGAAAGAAAAGAAGAAGATAATAGAACGTAAAGGGAAGTGTCCAGGACAAACAACGAAACAATAAAAAAGGGGGGGGGAAACAATTGATTTACGGGGAAGATAAAAGCCTCACATTTCATCCTCCACAACAAGTTGCTTCGTTTACTGGGCAGGTAATAATAAAATAAATCATAATAATAATAAATAATAATAATAATAATAATAATAAATAATAATAATAATAATAATAATAATAATTAAATATTTATAATATATCCTTCGCTTCTTTTATTTTAATAAGAAAATGTCAATTATTAAAATCACAACGTATACGTGCTACCATATAATAATAATAATAATAATAATAATAATAATAATAATAATAATAAAATAAAATAATAATATAATATAATAATAATAATAAAATGGAATAAATCCATGCAATAAGAAACCACCCTAAATTCAAATTTCACGATGCAGAAAAAGAAAGGATGGAAATGGCTGAGGGTGCTCATATTTAGACGACTAAAGGGCAATATTTGCCACTCCTAAATAGCTAAGAAAGGTCATACCTAACAACAATTAGAAAAAGAAATTAACCATTAAAATATACAAGGTGGTTATTAAATATTATGAATACAGTTTGGTTAAAATTATGAAATCTATTAATGAAATGATCATATTAATTAAAAATAAGTAAACGAATATCCACTTAAAATACAAAGGATCTGTAGCAACAAAGTTTAGAATAATGAATTATCAACTTGGTAAACAAACAAATAATTTTAATAGAGCATATTTTCAATTAAGTAAACCAATATACATATAAGGACTGGTTTTGATTTTGGCTGAGATTTTTCAGTCTCAACCCCAAACCGAAAATGGTCCTAATTATCTTAATTTTCAAAAAATTTGTACAAAATAGCTTTAAAATTAGACGCAGAAATAGTAAATGAAATTGAAAAGAAAACCTTTTAAACTACTTGCCATTCATGACCCAAAACTAAAGAATTTCATTGTATCAACTGTATTACGCAGTGATCCCAACCTTTGCTAATTCCACTGCACCCTATTTAAGGCTGTGGAATTTTTATAATTATTAGTAATTATTAATATAATAATACATCAATAATAATAATAATAATAGATTTTAAATTAAAAATATCTATAAAACATACCTGTTAAAATTTGAAGCTTGAATTTGCCCGATTTAGGAATCGTATAATGAGAAATTTGTGCTTTATGCTCTTGGAGCAACTAAATATGATTATGTTAGGCTGATGTTTGATGACCGCAACACGGCATACTTTGTCTTGATGTTGATATACGCGAACAGGTAATTTTCCTGATTATTTCAAACAATCTATTTCTGGTTTGATTTATTTGACCATTGCAAGAAAGCTTGTTCACAAAAGTATGATTGTTGAAAAATAGCAATAAGAAAATTTGTGACTTTTCTTCACTAGTTAGCGTACTCCTAGTATCGCAAGCCAGAATCAGCGCTGATAAGTCAATCTTCTCAAGTTTTAATTTTCAGTAAAGAAGCGGCGCAGAGACATTAAATTCATCTCTTTCATGTAGCTGTGAAATCTATTTCTTCAGCAATATCTGCCTGTGAAAAAATGGGAAACAATCCACTCAAAGATTCTTAACGGAAAGAGAAGGAAAACACTTATTATCTATTGCATCTTGTAATTTTGATAAATGATCAAGAAGGAGGTCTTTTAGCTTTTCCTCGCCATTACATTATTCGTATAAAATTTTAAAAAGGATGAGAAAAATTGAAAAATATTCTTTTTTAGAAATAATTTTCCTGCTGACCTTCTCATTGAAACCTTCATTCATTGGTTGAAGAAACTGTTGTTTCTGTCGTCCCTGTAATAAGTATTTAATACATTTTAGTTATTACAAAATCTGACGACTTATGACAGCTGTAAACCACCAATCATATCAGCCACCTAGGAAAAAAATTGCATCATGTTCTCTTCTCAAAATTTGAAGATTCTTGTTAGTTCTTCTTTGAGTGTAAGAAGGCGGTTCAGTACTCTACCAAGAAGATGAAGTGTGAGAATATATGGTGCATCCACTTCAACAACATTTTTTCAAAGGAGTCTTCACTTCAAAGTCTGCGTATTTAAGTAATTATCGAGATGCGTCACAACCGATTTACGTACCGTCAGCGAAAACTCCTTCACTACAATTTTTCCCTACTTAAGTGTTTCTCTGCTGCAGAAAGACAAGAGGTTATTTTCAAGGATAATTTCCTGAAAGCTGCGACAATAGAATCTGTTATGCCTTTCTGTCATTAGATGCACCATCAGACATATTTCACCAAAAGTTCGTTCTCATCTGAAAGGACCATGGTTATTAGATAGGAAAGAGTACGGATGCGAAAATTAATCGCGTGCGTTTACTAGTTGTTTCCAACGCTTTTTGCAAAACAAAATCTGCTCCACGATATATTTACCATCAGTAAATCTACGGAGCCCAAGAAGCTGATTTTTGGCAGTAATATCAGTACTTCTTTCATCTATTTGTAAACTATATTGATGCGAGTTTTATTTTTATATAATTTGCAATAATTAATTGATTTCAGAAATTCTACGCAATAGTATTGTTTGAGAGAGGAACCTTTGAAATTATGGTTTCATTCAACGATAATTTTGCACGCCAGGATAATGATGCTTGACAATGATATCCTCTCCAGCTGTATGAAGTTTCAATTTTTTCTTGTGCGAGCACAGTTCGCAACTTTACTAATGGATAGCCTCTGCCAAAGAAGCGTCATTGTGTAAAATCTCGTTCAACATTCTATTAACCAACTTTTTGTTGTTGATTTCTAATAGCCTTGAAAAATATGAGCAGGTTTCTGGGATACACCTGGGGCTTCGTAGCAAGATGTCTCTTAGGTTTGCTGGGGACCCATGCTTAGCGTTTCACCACACACTAAGCACAGGGATTGGATTATCTGCATCGTAGTGTTCGCGATGAAAATCGTTAAGACAGAATAACTCTCTTCATAAAATCTTCTAAAAAAAGAAATTTCTTTTTGACGTTTGAGGATCCAGGGAATAATTTTGTTCACCTTACTGTGGGGAAAAGTAGGTGGGTTTATAAGTTTCGCCTGTTCCTAGTGTCTTGAAAAATTAGAAATATTTCTTAGCACAGAGTAGTTGAGAATAGAATTGAAGCAGTTTTAATATTAAACAATAGGACACAGATATTATAGAGTCGTAGAAGACCATAGAGCATCTTACTGTCTTATGCCTGGCAGAGACCTTTGTCAGAACTTACGGAATATATTATAGTATTATATATATATATATATATATATATAGGTAGTATATATATATAATAATATATATAATATAGATATATATATAGTCATATTATGTATATTATCATATAACTATCTATAATGATATCATACAAACTTTCAGTGAGAGAGTGAGTTTAAATCTCTTTAAAGAATTTTTGACTAATAAATTGAAAACGTAATTCCTTTAAAATGGTTTTAAAGATGTTACAATTAGATTAAATTCACCGCACCCCTGGACTAATCTCGCGGCACACGGTTGGAATCCTGCTGTATAGAGTATCCACAATAAGAAATTTTTTCTGAGAATAATTAAATTATATTGTGAAACACAAGCAGTTTTAAAGGAAAGTATAGCTTATTCATTGCTAATAAGGCAGTTTCAGATTTTCATGGAACTTACTTGAAATTCTTAAATTAATATGAAAGAAAGCAGATGTAATCAGCTAGTTTTGGAGAAAGACGATTCCTTTACTTGTGTATAATATTTCCTGCTTGGCTAAAACATTCTCTCGCTAAATATACTTGAAGGAGCAGAGAGAGATTTCCTAGCTAATTCAGGTTAAGATGCAATCAGGATAAAAAGCTTTTCTTTCTTTCCATCATAACAGTGGATCAGCACCCTATTTTGTTCCATAAGTGGGTGCTGCAAAATAAATAAGATTATATTTTTCTAGAATTGAATATATTTTCTAAATTCAATGATGTAGTTTTCTCTCACTTCTGCTTCTCCTTTGCATTTTAACTTTTTTCTAATTTGATCAGTTCCACTTTGTTGTATGGTCTGACAGTTTCTTCATTTTCTTTCTGATTGATTTTTTCCTTGTGACCAACCACTAAAAGAAACTACCCTCATGAGAACGTTCATCCTCAAGAAAGAGTGATTCATGTTATTCCGCCTTCCTATTGGCTTGTCCTTCTCCTCTCGCTTCCCCAACATATTTAACAATATTCCTGTTCCCTTTTTTTAAAATGCGCTTTTAGTTTAGCAGGTAAATTAATAATTAAAGTAACTTTTTTATTATTCAGGTAAAGTCAGCGACACCTCACGGGTTTAGCCCTTTTCAAGTTGTGTAACTTCTCTAGGTAGTTAAACCATATTAGAATCCGGAGTAGGGAAAGCCATATAATTTGCATGTTTAGATCAATCCTATATATATATAATAGATATCATATATGTAATATATATTAATATATATATATATATATAAGTATATATATATATTATATATATAATTATAAATATATTATGTATATATAAATAATATATAGGTATATATATATTAATATACCGGATAATATATATATATATATATATATATTAATAATATATAGATATATATATATATAATATATATATAGATATATATTATAATATATATACTATATATATATATATATATATATATATATATAGAAGTTACGTATAAAATGGAAAATTTTCATTCTCCGGCAGGAATTAAAAATTTCATTCTCCGGCCTCCGGCCAAAATTACTCTCCCGTGCATCTCGATATATATTATGATATATATAATAATATACTATATAATATATAATAGTAGGGTGATAGTAGATAAGTGAGGTATATACTGAGAGTGAGTAATATTATATTATAGTGTATTATATATATATAGTGAGTTAAACCCATCTAGGTTTAAGCTTTTATGGCAATGTATATCCATCTGTTATAAGTTTTAAGCCATTACATCATTATATCCATAATAGCGTTAAGTGCCTAGTCAATGTGTTAGGATAATTAGGTGTTGAGGGGTAGAATGTGTTGTGGATGGTATGAACTTAAACAAACTTATTCAACCTCAACTAGCATGTCCTAAAATAAGGACTAAAACCATTATGGAGTATAGATGCGTAGCTTTAATTATATAACCTACAATGAATATGTTCTATCATATACTAGCACATGTATATGGTTGATTATATATAGTATATATATATACTAATATATATATATAATATATATATACTTTTAGAAATAAAATTTTATACCTTCTCTTATTATTAATCAGCTATTTACCTCTTATTATACTTTATATATTATATTATATATATATATTATGATGCACCGAATACTATGGATCTCAGTATCAAGCAATTTTGTGAGTAGTAATGGCACAGTATCTGTAAAATTTTGCAGATGCCTTTTACTAATACCCAAAATTTTGCAATCCTTTAAACTTATATATAAAATATATTATCTACTATAATATATATATATCACTATCTATATATGATATATATATAGAATATCTGTTATAATTATAAGTATATATCATATATATATAATAATTTAATGTAGATTTAATAACTATATATATATTTTTTTTTGTATCATGAATATAGATATATATATATTAAATATATATATATATATATATATATATATATATATATATTATATATATATATATTTACTATAATATATATATATAAATATATTATATATATAGTATCTCTTTCTCTAACTTTGCTTAAAATATCTAGATAGTGTCCTTCTACAGATTCCAAGAAGAGAAAATACTAAGAATATTAAGTACAGAAAGCATACTAAGAAAAAATACAAGAAAAAAATGACTAAAAAAAAAATATTTCTCAAAAGTTACAAAGAAAAAAATCTAATCTTAACGAGAAAAATTCCTAAGAAGATACTAAGAAAAATGAGCGGTAATGAATAAAGTTTTACGGGGTTAAATCTTTTGGTGAGGGGAGAGAAGCGGAATCAGAGGGGTAGGAATATCTATATTAGAAATTGGATTGGGAGTGTGCGTTTTTAAGCCTTTTTTGTAAATTTTATATTTGCATGTTTGTCCTCTTTATTGTATATTATTTTGTATTATAATTGTAACCCTGTAATGCGATTGTTATATTTGGCGGTTTCTTGGTGAGCGGGGTGGTGGCCGTAGGTTTGGGAGGTGCCTAGGTGGGGTGTCCCACAAAACGTACAGCCTAAGTGAAAAAGATGAGTGAAAAAAAAAGATTATAGATAGAAGGAAAGATTTGGGAGAGAAACGGTAATAAGGGATGACCTGGATGTATGATTCTTGCATGGTATAAATGATGAATTTTGGAATATGCGAGACTCTTTTCCCTTCGAATTTATTGGACTACACATGTATTAGGTGGTATACCTAATTCAAGAGCCGAATAATAGTTCAAGAGGGAGTGATTTGGAAAATACAACGGGCACACAGGTAGCCGTGAATGGAGAGAGTGAGAGAGGGAAGGTCGGAATAGTTATGAGAAAGAGGTGTGGGAGAAGGGTTAAGGGAGTTCTGTGTAGACCATTGTGAGTCGAGGTAATTGTGGAGTAAAAGTGAATTTGGGGGGGAAATTGCCATCATCATTCGGAATGTTTATCTGCGCTTATGCACCAGTGAATGGAACGGAGAGGAGGAGAGAGATAATTTGAATAGGTGAAATGATGTTGGGAAAGTTCGGGGAAATGACAAAAATTTTGTCTACTGGAGATGAATGCAGGAGTGGGAAGGGAGGGGTGGAAGAATAATAGAACCATTTGGGGTAGGGGAAGATGATAATGGGGAAAAGTCTGGATAGAGTGTGATAGAAGTAGAGATGTGATGGATAGGTGCGGAATACATGTTCAAAAAAGTGATAATTGCATCAAGTATAAACTATGGTCACACACCTTAACGGGAGGAAGCCCTCGTGAGACCGGACGGATTATGGTGTGTAAATGGGAAGGATAGAGGTAATACTAATGTAAAGTATTTAGAGGTGCGGGAGGAAAATATCGCATCAACTATTTGGTGGGCTAGGTAAGAGATGGGAGAGAGGTACGATTAGAAAGGGGGGGAAAAAGACGGAGAGTAGAGGTATAAAAGTGGAAAAATTGGAGGAGACAGTGTGTAAGAGGAGTTAAGAGGTATGGAGATAGGTGGAGAGATGTGAGAGACGGAATTAGGGGAGGTGGAGGGGAAGGTGGATGAGATTTAAAGATCGCGTATGGAAGAGTTAAGAGGGGTATTGCGAGTAAAAAGGTGGTTGTAAGCAGAATGAAAGGGAGTGAATGGTGAGTGAGGAGGGAAGAGAGTGGGAAAAGGAAAAGAGCCAATATGTGAAATGTTGGGAAGTAAGGAGAGAGGAAAGCTAGGGAGGAATATAGAAGGAGGTAGAGTGTGTAACACACACTCGCAGGACGGTGCGAAATTGGAGGCAAGAGAAGACAGTCAAAAAGATGAAGTGTAGAAAAAGGTGCACGGTAGATAACCGGTGAAGCAAGATGTTCTGAAAGAAAGTAAATAAAAAAGGAAGAAAGATAAGAGGGGTGGAGAGATCAAGGAGGACGAGGGGAGTGGATAGGAGAGAGAATAATGAGAAAGGTGGCGGGAGTATATTTAGTGATGACTAAATAGGGGGTGGAGGAGGGAGTGTTTTTTGCAAGGCGAGGATGTGGTTTGTTTTAGATTGGGGAGGTTAGGATGATAAAAAACAAATGGAGGAATTAGTAGGGCTTGAATTAAAGAAGAAAACTTAGGAAGTCCGCTAGGATGAATGCGAACTTCATCACTTTCCTAATCTCTGTCTTCAGTTTGAGAAATGAAATTGTTTACAAATGGAGTATAGTGTGATGAATGGTGATACAGTTAATAATATTGTTGAGAGTGGTGACGTACCACAGGATTGGGAGCATGGATGTTGGTTGCCCCGTAAATAGGAAAGGGAGAGGTATGGAATGTGGAATTATAGAGTATATGTCTATTTAAGTGTGGGAAAATGATACTGGTAGAATCCTGATGAGAGAGTGAGAGGTTAACGGAGGGAGAGATGGTGAAGAACAAGGAGGATTTTAGGGAGGTTAGAGGTGTGTGGACGGTCACACTAAAATGCTGTGGAGAAAAGGTATAGAGATGAAAGAAAGTGTAAATTGGTGTTTTTTAGATTTAGAGAAAGCAAATATGATAGAGTAATAGGGGTGACTTTGTGCGAGGTACTGGAGTGGAAAATGGAGTGGGGTTAAACTATGTAAAGAGTAATTAGGGCCACTCTTTTATAGAACAGTAGAAGTGTGTGAGATGTTAGGAGGGGATGTAGTGTATTGTTTTGTGGTGGTGAGATGTGAGGCAGGGTGTGTAATGTCGCCGCGTGCTATCAATTTCGTTTATGAGAGTTGTAGAGAATGTTGAGGAGGAGGTGGAATTGACAAATTGGAATGCTAGAAGGAACGTGAACATTGATAACGGTTTGCGGATTGATATCGCCGTGGCCCTTATCTGGCGAAGAACCGGAAGAATTGAGGTATTTTATGAGGGAGTTTGACGAGAAATGTCGCGAAACAAAAGGCTTAAAATAAAAATCCTGGTAGAGTAAGTGTTAGTGTTTGAGCGAGAGGAAAGAGAGAGAGGGGGTTAAGGTTAGAGTGCGGGGGTGTAAGTTTTGGAAGAGTAAAGATGTTTAGATATTTAGTATGGATTTGGGTAAGCGGTGCGAGGATGAAGGAGAGATATGAACCACAGGTAGAAAAGAATGAGAGCTTTGATTGGTCTGAGAGAATTATGGAAGGGGGATTTATCACAGAAAGTAAGATAAGTATGTTTGCATAGCACCAAATTTGTTTTATACCATCGTGTGTATGGGGTGAACGTGCGGTGAAGCCAGCGCCAGGAAGAAACGTTGGAATATTAATGAAAGGGTTGCAGACCGGTTTGTGGGTTTAGTAGAAGAGAGGATTAAGAATTAGGGAGGGAGAGATGTGATTGGAGGAATGAGTTGGTGGGAAGAGCGGAGAAAGAATGTAAGATGTATGGACATTTGTTGAGAATGAGGAACATGAGAGTGGTTAGAGAGTTTTGGGAGGCGAGGGATAGGAAGGAAGGAAGGGGAGACCAAAGAAGAGGGATGGATGGAATAAAGAGATTGCGGAGGAGGAGGGATGAGAGAAGAGGTAGGGTTTTTGCACAGGATTAAGAGTGGGTGGAGGAGTGGTAGAGGGCGAGATGAGGGAGTGTGAGTGCGCGAAGGCCTGTATGTACCACTTACCCGCTCAAGCGGGAAAGGTGTAAAGTATAATAAATAAATAAATAAAAAAATGAGATATATAATATATAATATATATATAATATAATATATAATACTAAATATATATATTAGTGATGGACGATGAATCGTCATCGTCATGCAAAAAATCGGCATATTTTTTAAATCTTCACTATGGCAAATTTCGCCATATTTTCGCGATTAATGAACAAACATTAAGAATGTTTGAATAATATAAAACTCAAAAATAAATAATAATAATAATAATAATAATAATAATTTATATATATAATATATATATAAATTATATATATATATATATATAATATATTATATATATAATATAATATATATTATATAATATATATATATATAACTATATATACCTTATATATATATATATATTAATATATATAAATATATATATAACCATAATTTTGTTTCTATGTATGACACTCCAGTGCCTAATGGTTGCCCTTGTTATCGTTCATATCCACACTCATCCTCCAGACAACAATCATAGACACATACTTATATCCACACCCCCTTCTAGACAACATCTTACAACATCCCTATCCCTATATCCATTACGTGTAGGGAGAAAAATTTTCCCACACGTATTCTGCGTGTCGTAGAAGGGCTACGTAAAGGACGGTGATATTAGGTGGCTGCCTACTACCACTAACTTTTGCCAGAAAGCTAATGCATGCCTCGGAGAAGGTCGTGATCGCAGTAAGCGCCCTTCTTTCCTTCGGCGAAAATATATGTATGAATCGTATATGAAATGTCAGAGGAATAAATGTTAGGAAGATTGAGAGAGAGGTTCAGGATGTATTTATAAAGGCCAAATTCTGATTCCTCCTGCTGACTGGAAAACAAAAATGAAAGGAAACGGTAAAATGATGTTGGTGTGTGAATTGTTTGTGTGCTGTGAAAGAATGAAGGGGGATAGAAGGATTTCAATTCTGATGAGTGAGTTGTGGTACAGAGCTATGTAGATTTTGTGTGTGGGAGTACTAAGAAGTCTAAAGGTTAAAATTAAGTTTGAAAAGAGTTCAAAATTTGTGTGGTTGCGACATATGATGCATCTGAGGGTAATGTGAAAAAGAGTATTGATTTTCTGGGATAATCACTGAAGAGTTTTGGATATGGGGAATAGGAGATTCAGTTCATTGCCAATATCTGCCCATTCAAGGATTTTTTTTTTTACAGTTTGTTCACCACCACTCATGGGCAGAAGCCCCTATTCAAAGCGAGGGGTGTAGTACTGCAAAGTTCACCACTCTAGCGCATATGAGCACATACGCAGCTTTAAAGTAAAGAGATTAAAATTTCAGTAGAAATACAGAAGATGGAAGCAGAAAATTCCACAAAGAAAACAAGTGTGGAAAGAAGAAGCACACAAGCCAAACTAGCCTGAGTTCAACAATGTCAAAACATCAATACTCGTGCGCAGATACAGTTACCTATTGTGCTACGAAGCATCTATAAGCGTGTGGTACGCAGGATAAAGTTCCCTCAGCAGTTGCCCGCGCGTTACCTATAGCAATAAGAGAGAAACAGCAACATCGCCTCGCAAAAGATAGAGGGTCAATGAACTGGAAAGTACAAGAACAGTTTGTAAGCCTTTTTGCCGCTGACTCGACTCTATCCAAAACCGGGTGAAAACAGAGCCCCCCCCCTCAGAGTAATGAAGACAGTACTCCATCACATCTGGGCGGATGAGATCCCTATTGTATAGCGAGCAGCAAACTGAAAAAGGAGAAAAGTCTCACACAGTATAAACAGAACTTCCAGGTTCCTTTGAGGCCGCCCTATCAAACCTTTGTTGATGTAGGTTCCAAGACATTTTACTTGTTCATTTAAGGCCAAGTATGTATATTTTACAGAGAGACGACAAACCCGTCGAAAAGACAGGAAATTTAAAGTATTTTGGAGAAGAATTTTGTAAAAGTTGGCTTTAAATAATTGAATTTCACAAAGTTATTTCATTCCATCAGCGAGGATAAAATCAGAAAGATTAAGACGAAGAGGCAATCCAGAAGTAAAATGAGTAGAATTCGATAGGGTGAAGAATGAAGGGTCCAGTCATCGGAATACGAGTGGATAGAGTTAAGGGCAGTTTGAAGAAGATCATAATGGAAAAGAGGAATAAATAGAATAAAGACAGACCCTTGAGGAACACCACTATGCACAGAAAAGAAGAAGGTCCACCATCAAACAACAGCCGATACTTGGCGATTTGAAAGTAAGGCTAAATAAGTAAGCAAAGAGAAGGAGAAACCCAAAGAGGGGAAGCTTGAGAGCAGTACGCCATGCCATACCTGCAAATGCTAGTAATGTCAAGTTGCCACCACAACTTCCCCTGATTCTAAAGAGCGAAAAACCATAAATCTGTTAGATAGAAATGTATATCGCCAGTAGACCGTTACGGGCGATCGAGTGAGTTTCCAGATGATCTAGGAAGTGATTGAGAAGGTTTCAAAGATCTTAGATAGAATACAACTGAGAGCTACAGGGCGATAGTTGCAAGGATCAGAGCGGCTTCCTTTTTTTCGAATAGGTTGACATTCGTGAGAGCTTCCAACACTGAGGGAAATCGCTAGTATTGAGACATTAGAGAATATAGTTGAGCGATGGGCCGAAGAGATTTGCCTTTTCAGTGGAGAATTAGCAACACAATGATCAGACTCAAATAAGAGTAGGAAAGGCAGATTTTACAGAAGTTGCTAGAGAGAAATATTTGTCAGTAGGATAACCAAAGAGTAGTGCACTCCTTATGAAAGTCCGCTCTTCTCGTCGAAGAGTATCCCGCAACGATTTCTAGCTGAATGAAAAAATTAGCGAGAGTAGGACGAGAACGAGAATTTTTCCACACCGAGACAGCACTGTCTCTAGCCTGAATGCCCCAGAGAATAAGCACATCAAAACCATGGATTATAGGAAAGAAAATTTAGCTTAGAAGGAATGAATGAGGAAAAAAAATTTAGCTGAAGAAGGAATGAACCTGCCTCATCCCATCAACGATTACAGCTCCCTCCTTATCTTTTTAAATCTTTATAACATCCATCATTATTCCTTATGAAGGTAGCCAATTTTCTATCATCTGCAAACTTGAAACCTTACATTAAGTCCCTGTCGTCTAAATATTTTATACATGTATAAGGAACAGCCACTTGACCTAAGAAATCGTTACGACCACAAACATGTCTCTATATTCCATTAAAAATACTTTCATTTTCATTGATTAACTTTATTATTATTATTATTATTATTATTATTATATTCATTATTATTATTTTATTATTATCATTGTGTTAAGGAATCAAAATTTTGATCGCTAAAATAATTCGGGAGGTTGAACCCCCTCCCTCCTTCTATACCTCAATATATATAATTATAGTATATATATATATATATATATAATATATATATATATATATATAATAAGTATATATATATATAATATATATATATATATATTTTACATAGTATATATTTTATAGAATATAATAATATATAAATATATATATATAATATATATTATAATATAATAGTATATATGATATATATATATAATATATATATAATATATATATATATATATATATAATATATAATACTATAATAATATATATATAATATATATATATATATATATACTATATAGCATAAATATTTATAATATTTATATAAAAATGACATTTCTTTGGAACATAAAAGTTGAAATTTTTTAAAAGTTTTATCAGTTAATACTCACAGCAAAAGTTTGCTCAATTCATCGTCGATCAGGCAAAAAATTTCATAATCGTCCATCACTAGATATATATATATATATATATGCAAGGGAATGAAGAATAATCACTTATAATATATAATATTCTTAATTAAGATCCTAAGTTGTATTGACATAATATTTACAAAATACATTTTAAAACTTTTAATCTATTTAAAAACATTAAAACTGGTAACATAAACATATCTTGTATTATATATATATATAGCATCGGGTGGGGTGACCAGGACCCGCCTCTTAGGAGGGGTGATCTCCATTCTAAAATAAATATAAAAAATAAAATAATAAAAAAAAATTGGTTCACTCATAATAGCCACGCAGTTATACTACAAGTTATTAGGAACCATACTACCACCTATGTGAACATTATCTGATAGACATAATAGAAACCTAGCGCTTTTTCACTATACATCCTATAAATCAAGAAAAGAAAGCCTTCTTTCTTTCTTTACCAGATATCTCACCCTATGCAGACAAAATGTCCGTTCAATAGAATTTCAGCTTTTGAAAAATGCGAGTTGTCTTAACTTCGTTATAAAAAATCTC
>JABUQX010058123.1:72500-87518 GCA_015478945.1 Trachelipus rathkii | reverse complement strand
CGGTATTGCTTCGTTCGGTCCCTCGGAACTGGGGTGTTTGGCAGTTTTGCATTTATCGTGAAACGCTTGCATTTCATTGCCCTTCAGTGGGCAGGTTGCTGTGACTACTCGTAACAGAATTTTATGCATGAAAAATTAATAAAATAATAATAATAAAAAGGGGGGAATTCAAAGAAGTTTTAGTTTTAAAATTTACTATATAAAATTATAAATGTATAAATATTTACATTGAATTTAAGGGAGATATTTTTATATAAGGTGGAAATGAAACTCTTCTCCTCTAACTTGCTGATTTCCTTCTTTTCTGTTACACCAAAATGCTTATTGTCAAATCCAGAGCCAATCCTTTTCTGAAAGGATAGGATTTTATAGACTCTTCTATATTATTACTATTATTTATTTATTATTATTATTATTATTATTATTATTATTATTATTATTATTATTGTATTATTTATTATTATCTTATTATTATTATTATTATTACTTATTATTATTATTATTATTAAAGATGAAATTCAAATTTATTTATTTATTCACTCTATAGTTATAGTTTAAAGCAAATTGGTTAATATTTAATAATTAGATCCCCTTTCACCCTCTAATTCATTTATACAAATGAATGTGAGACCAAGATTGGATTAGTCAGCATACAAAACCCAAGTCTTTAAAAAATGATCTCACCTTTGTTGGAAGTTTCCAAGTAGGAAACTGAATTACATCTTCTGTATGGTAATATGGGGTAGAAAAATGATAAATAAGGCCCTCTTCTAGGCTGGCCTGTTGTATGAATCTACTTGGCCTTCTTCACTGCATGAAGTAGTATGTCTTAGGCCAGATTTTCTTTTTGTATATTTTCATAAAAAAAAAAAAAAAATATTATAGTTTTGTGGGTAGTATTATTTTATTATCAGTGGCACTGATTGTTGATGATTCTTTAATAATATGTTTGTTATTGCCTAAATAGGCAGAGCAAAGAACACAAGTCTTGCTCCTTTAGATGTTATATAGGGTCTGGCACTCTGCCAATCCTAAATTTTATTCCACATCATTTGCTTGCACCATTTTTTGCGGAGCTTGCATGACTTGCCCCTCCCTTGAAGCTGGATTTGCATGTAAACAAATTAGAAAGTGGAAAGGGATCAACAATAAATTTTTTGAGTCGTTCACTTAAAAATTTATTTTTATATTTAATTTTTATTATTAAGAAAAGGTCATTATTTAAAAATCTTCAACTTTAAGTGGCCATAATAATAAAAATAATAAAACAAAAATAAACAATAATAAAAAATATATAAATATATAAAATAAACATATATTATATAAGGTATATCATACATTATATAATATATATTGTATTACTGGGGGGACCAAAATTAAATTCTATTAAGAATTTAATTTTGATGAATATGTAAACTAAATTTGGAAATCAAATTTATTTTACATTGTTTTTATTCAAATATATATCATGTTCCTGTTAAACAAGGACATAGATATTTATTTGACTATTATATAGTTGGAGATATTAAAGTTGCCCTTGGACTATGAGCTTTTTATGTAGCTCTCTACATTGAACTGCAGCTTTCCTTTTTACTCTACTGTCAGCATCATTGTTCTTATCATTAGGGGTGGAAACTGTTTCTGGCAGATTTTCATGAAATTTGGTATGCTTTTTTATTAATAAGATTATGTCCGATATGTGTCGGGTTATTGTTTCTTGGTTAGGTTTTTTAATTTTTACAGAAACAGTTTCTCCTAAATTGTTATTTTTTATTTCTTGTACTGTTCCCATGCTGTAAAAGTATGGTTTACAGAATTTTTCTTTAATGGCTACAACATCTCCAACTCCCAGTGAAGTGTGTGTTTTTTTATATTTATCTTGCTGGTTAGTGGCAAGATATTGTAGGTTTGCTAAGAATTCATCATAGTACAAATCATTCAAATTAGATTTCACTTTTCTGTATTTTTGAAAAGTCAAATATAACTGATCCTGATCAGGTTCACAAGGAGACCAATCAGGATCATCTGAATGATCTATACCATCATGAAATAAATGAGAAGAAACAACCAGAGCTGGAACCTCATATCCCTTCAGCAATATCTCCGGTGTTATTGCAAATGGGATATTTGGATCCACCTCAGGGTTTCTTAATATTGACTTAAAATGCTACCGGCCTTTTATTTATAAGCATGTTTGCTTCCCTAACTAATAAAGAAAACTCATCCTGCTCTAATATATTTTTTCCTATAGCACTATAGATTATATTTTTCACCTGTTTGACTAAAGATTCAACTAAACCTCCTAGAAAGCTTGCTTTACCAGGGTAGGGGGAAAATTCTAAAACCTTTATATTATGGAGAGTTAAATAATTTTTAACATCTACATCATCAATAAAATTTTTAATAATTTGCACTGAGCTTACTATACTACTTCCCTGGTCACTAACTATAAGTTGTGGGAATCCAAAGTCAAACACATGAAATTGAAAAGCAGAGATAAAGCATTTATTATCTACATTTTTACATAGAACAAGGTTTACAGCTCTAGTGTATGTGCAAGTTATAATTAATATGTAAATCTTCTCTACTACATTATTTATTTTTATATTAAAAGGTCCAATGTGGTCAAGAAATATTTCTCTAAATGGAATTTGAGATGGATTTATTCTATAATCTTTGTAATGGTTCTGATTAATTTTTATGGTTTTGCCATACATTAATTTACATTTGATGCAGTCTTTAATGTTTTTCTTAATTACTGAATATGCTGTTGGAATATAAAACTCCTTTCTTATTATAGCTAGAAGTTTATATACACCTGCATGTTTCATTTTTACATGTAATTCTTTAATTATTATGTCTGTTAAAGAGTGATTTTTATGCAACAATATTGGATTTTTTTGATTAAAATCAGCATCTAAGTTTGCAAATTTACTCTTTACTCTAATATTGTTTTTATCAAGAAAAAGATTGAGTTGTGTGACCAAATTTGTTTCTTTATTATTTTTTGGGTTTATTAAATACTGATATGTTTCTGAAAAATTTTCTAGCTGATATTGCCTAAAAATGACATTACAACTTTCTTCATATGAGCATATTGCGTTTTGGTCACAATTGGAAAACAAAGTGGGGTTTTTCTCATGTACTTTAAGTTTTAAATTATGAATAAATTTTCTTACAAAATGTGAAACTTTAAATAGTTTATTCAATGAAGAAAACCTATCTAATTTAAATAAGGGTACATATGAAAAAGTTTGAATATTATAAATATTAAAATCTGTATTATTATTATTATATAAGGGATTTGGAACAGTGACCTTTAACCTTTCATTATTGTTATTTAATATAGGTCCATTTAAATAAAGTGAATTTTTTAATAAAACCTTATATGAAACACATCGAGTAACATAATCACTAGGATTCTGAGATCCTTCACAATGATGAAAAGTTATCGGGTGTTTTTCACATGCAGTTTCAATAAAATTCAGCTGATTATTTATAATGGTCCCTTTTCTTTCTATTTTGTTTAATTTTTCAACCTTATTACTGATCCAATTTAAAGACACCATTGAATCAGTATATAAATGTAATTCATCTATATTTAAAGGCGTAAAAGTATTAGTCAAATTATCAAACATTTCTATTAGTCATTGAACTCCAAATTTTACAGCAAATAGCTCGATCTATTAGTATTTTTGTTTGAAATTAATTTATTTTTTGCACATAAAAAATGCAGCTCACTATTATCTGTATTTTGTAAGTATAAGACACTACCATAAATGTCTTTACTAGCATCAGTAAATACTATAATATTATATGAGGAAGCATAATCCCATATAAACCTTTTTAGTTCGGGTTTTTACTGTTATTATATTGTGAGCAAATATTTTTATATTCTTTTAGTAAATTACTATCTAATTTTTTGTCCCAAGTTATATCTTTATTATTTTGTAGTTTATGTAAAAATAATTTTGCTCTATTCTTCCCAGGAAGCCCAATATTTAGTGGATCAAATAGACCATTTATAGTAGATAAAATAGATCTCAAAGTGTTTGCTTTAGGATCCATTTCATTATTTTTATTATACAAGGTATCACTATGAGTATCCCACATCATTCCCAATAGTTTTACGTGATCATTTATAGGCTCATCCACACTACTATTATTGTCTAACTCACTATAATTTAATTTTTTAAACTCTGGTGAATTACTATGAAATTGTTGCAAATTGAACCCATAATTGTTAAATATTACATGAGACCTATGATAAGCAAGAATAATTTCACTTTCAGAAGATGAAGAATAACCTAAGTTATCCATATAAGACAGGTTATACAAAATCTTCCTAAGTTCACATTCAAACTCATCACAAGTATGAACATGCAATATTAATATTATATAAAGTGCTACCATGAGAATGGAAGGGCTACATCTAATACCAAACGGAAGTCGCATTAATTTATAAGAAACAATACTAAAATCATTTTCTTTTATATTTTTGAACCACAAAAAATGGAATCTTTCAGTATCCTCAAAAGGCAATTTAATATTGAGAAAGGCTCTCTCCAAATCGAATACCAGCAGATACTGATTGAACCTAAGTAGTGTTAATGCGATATCCAATCTATTATTTAAATTAGGTCCTGGTAAGCTAACATTATTATGTGATAAATTAGTTGGTTGAGTTTTATCACATAGGTTCGACAAATATACAATTCGGCATTTTGTCGTTTCTACATGATCTCTAAAAACTGCATTATGAGCTAAAAATGAAACTTTAACTGTATTTATTTCAACAGGTTGAATGATACCTTGGTTAAGTTGGTCAAATATGACATTATCGTACGCTTCTAATTTAAGAGGCTCTTTTTTATATTTTTTAAGTATTGATTTCAATACAGAATTAGCCAAATAAAAATTATTTGGCAAAAATTTTATTAATTTATTATTCCATAAACAAGGCATTATCAATCGACCTGTCTCCATATCTACATGTGTATTTGTAATTAAGTATTTTATAAGTTCCATATCTAACTCTGAGAATTTTTTAGGACATTCAAAACTATCATAATTTAATAAATCTTTTAAATTTTTATTTACTAGATCATCATCCAATTCTATGCTAGTATTATTATTTTGAGCTAGAGATGTGATAGAGTAATCCATTTCTAGTCATTCCATCTTATTTTCTATTTTGACATTTTTTGCGAGCAAGTCGGCCTGCTCGGTAAATTTCTTTATATACTTCAAATATGGCAAATTTTTTATTAATTTATTTAAGTCCCCAGCTAATAAGATTCCTAAAGAAGTGTAATATAACAGTGAACTGTTGTTTGTTAAACCAAATGAACATGCATTTATTGGTATTATGTGGGCTCCATTCACACCTAATAGTATATGGATTTCCCTATTATTCTTATTTCTTAGGTGCTTATCAGCTAAAGGTATTTTATGTTCATCAAATGCTTTTACAATTTGAGGGGAAGGTATATTCACTCTGGTTTGTATTGAAGGGACAACAGCTGCAACATGCGAATTGTATCTAAGCATAATTCATCAATCTGATTAACAGTGATAGGAATATTTGCTTTCAGTGAAACGATTACATTAAGCATTATTTCAGACTGTACAACTTTATATTTAATTTTTTGTGCTACTGTTTGAGATATAAAATTTATTTCAGACCCAGAATCATATAAAACCCGCAAGTCTTGGTTGTTATTGTTTTTATTTATACAAGTGGTGGTGAAGGTAGGAAGTGTTATATTTTGAGTGCTGGTTACATTTAAGGAACTTAATAACAAACAATTTGCTACTTGCTCTGAAGATGGGTTATCTACAGGTGTAACATTTAGTTCAACAACATTGGTTGATGTTTCTGCTTGTGTATTATTTTTATTTTATTGTTTTTTGGTTTTTGAGTTGAATTAGGTCCACTTTGTTTTTTAATACATAAAAATGCGGAGTGCCATGAGTTACAGTTTCTACATTTATTACTAAATTTGAACTTACAAGTTTCAATTTTATGATTTAAGTACCCACATTTAATACAACCTCCCAGTTCTTTAATTTTTTGCAATTTGGATTCAGGTGTTTTGAAAGTTGGGCAACTATACAATTTATGGTCCATACAATCTGAATGTTTGACAAATGGAACAACCCACCCTTTTTGTTGTTTCAGTATTTGTTTTTTGTTTTTGATTCACATCAATATTAGTAGCTAAAGCTACTGTTTTTTTCTCAACTTGTGATGTAGTTTTAGTAGTGTATACATTTGCATTTGATTTTGTATTTACTAACCCACTCTTACCTATTCTATTATGAACTTCAAATATTTAAAATTTCATCTAAATTTGGATATGTATTATTTGTAATGTTTATATATTGGGTTTGATATATTTCAGGCAAACTATTCCACAAAAAATATTGGCAAATCACTTTACTATTTATTTTTAAACTATCTATTTGGCTTTCTATTAATTTAGCTTCACTTATCCATGTGTAAAAGTCATTTGTTAATTTTAATTTTATCAGTTTTTCAATAACTGAATATTGTTGGTTTTATTACTGAAGGCACATTTAAGCAAATTTTTCGCCATATCATAATCCATATCTGCTAAAGGGCTTTTTTGTATTAAAATTTTTGCTGGACCTTTGAGTTGTTTCATTAGACAAGAATGTTTAGCAAATTTATTGTATTTCTCTCTATCCATTATTTCTTCAAAGTTTTTTATGAACCTATCAAAGTCTTCAGGTTTTCCATCAAATTCAGGAAGCTGAAGTTCGGGTCTTTTTAAACCAGAAAAACCAGTTTCAATATGAGCATTATTTGAGGAAATATTTTTATTTTCAAGTTCACTTATCAAAGATGAAATGCTGAGGGCATAAAATTCATTTTTTTCACAAATTTTATCTGCGCTTTCAAATGTGAATTCATCGCAGTCAGCATATTTATTTATTATTTCATTGTCTAACTCTGAAATTTCATCTAGGTTTGTTTTTAATCTATGTATGAGACCCTTTATTTCGTCATGTGTATATAAAGTTATACTAGCTAGGATTTTATTAACTAATTTGGTAATAATGGACCTCTTGGTTCCTCGTCTTTTAACGAGAGTCAAAACTTGTTGAAATAATGAGGTTGGGCTTGCCCCATCACTAATCATTTCTTCAACAATTTTTAACTCTACATTTGGGTCCACTACATCCATATTAAAAATAACCTATCTAAAATGTTTTAATATTGTAAATAAATTTTTTTTTTTTTTTTTTTTTTTTATAGTATAGTGTGTTGTGATATGAATATATAGTATATGGTACATATTTTTTGTGCCTATATTTTTTTTATACAGGCTTATTGTTTTTATATGCTTAATAGGTAGTAATATTTATAATAAATATACACAGTATTATTATACAGTACATAAGTATACCTACTAAATATACAGTATATATATTTTATTTATTTATTTATTTATTTTTTTTTTATATATTGTCAGTCTCGATAGGCCTATGTGGCTTCAACTTATTTATTCCATATGAGACAGGAAGGTTCTCTACAATTACTTGGCATGAACCCGTAATCTGTAACTTCTTTTAACAGAAAATTTTATGCATGAAAAAATTAATGAAGAAAATAATTAGAGAAGGGGAGAATTCAAAGAATTTTTAGTTTTAAAATTTACTATATAAAATTTTAAGGGAGATATTTTTATATAAGGTGGAAATGAAACTCTTCTCCTCTAACTTGCTGATTTCCTTCTTTTCTGTTACACCAACCTATTATTGCCAAATCCAGAGCCAATCCTTATCTGAAAGGATAGGATTTTATAGACTCTTCTATATTATTATTATTATTGTTATTATTATTATTATTATTATTATTATTATTATTATTATTATTATTATTATTATTATTATTATTATTATTATTATTATTATTATTATTATTATTATTACTTTTATTATTATTATTAAAAATGAAATTCAAATTTATTCATTTATTCACTCTATAGTTATAGTTTAAAGCAAATTGGTTAATATTTAAAATAGTTAGATCCCCTTTCACCCTCTAATTCATTTATACAAATGAATGTGAGACCAAGATTGGATTAGTCAGCATACAAAACCCAAGTCTTTAAAAATGATCTCACCTTTGTTGGAAGTTTCCAAGTAGGAAACTGAATTACATCTTCTGTATGGTAATATGGGGTAGAAATGATAAGGCCCTCTTCTAGGCTGGCCTGTTGTATAATACTACTTGGCCTTCTTCACTGTATGGAGTAGTATGTCTTAGGCCAGATTTTCTTTTTGTATATTCTCAAAAAAATAAATCTTATAATTTTTGTAGGTATTATTGTTATTTTGGATTCTGAACAGTGGCCAGTGACAAGTCAATGAGATCATTAATAATTTTTGTTATTGCCTAAATAGGCAGAGCAAAGAACACAGTCTTGCTCCTATAGAATTAATCCTAAATTTTATTCCACATCATTTGCTTGCACCATTTTTTGCGGAGCTTGCATGACTTGCCCCTCCCTTGAAGCTGGATTTGCATGTAGCAAATCAGAAAGTGGAAAGGGATCAACAATAAATTTTTTGAGTCGTTCACTTTTCTTTCTTTGTTTATTACTTTTTTATTATTATTAAAGAAACAATATTTATTTTTTTTGAATGACTAGTGACATAATGTAATGTAAAACTAAAAGCAACAATAAAAAATATATAAATATATAAAATAAACATATATATTATATAAGGTATATCTTTATTCTATAATATATATTTTCTGTTAGCTCAGAATTACTAAGTTTGAGAGGAGTCTTTACTGGAATGGAGCTGTCGTTTGGATTCTTATACCCTACGGAAGAAATTAGAGAGGCTGCTAATTATGTGATCACGTTCCCTGTGTCTTTTGAGCTGGTGTGCTGCTGGCATCACTACCTTTCATTTTGTAGACATAATTCAATCTGTTTCAGTAGTAAAACAAACATTTTTAGGAAAGGCACTGTGGGGTTCTCCACAGTTTTTGCATTAATTGTGTTTCACGGGAATCTTAAATTCATCTCCCCGAACTTGTTTACATCTTTGGTCTCTACAACGTTTTAAAGATGACAAACCAATTTAGCATTATAACAACATCTGATTCTTGAATAAAAATATTGCAACTATAGCTTATATAAATATATTTTCTTTAGTGGATAATTGGTACTAAGGTCAACAATAGAAATAAGATTTACAGAATTACCTCAAACGAAATTCTGTGAGGAAATCTATATAAGATTTGTAGCGGTAAATCTTTTAAGCTCGAGATTCCTTTAAATGACACTGCAATATCTTTGTTTTTATGTTCTAAAGAATATAAAATATTGCCTTTCGATGTGTTTCTTACTTTATCAGATGTGGAAATAAGAGGAATATTTCCGAGAGATGTTAAGGATGACAAGATGGAACTTTGATTCCGGGTAGTAGCTTGAACGAGAAAGGACCCATTTTTAACGTGACTGGGGGTCTTCAACTCCTAAAGCTTTTCAAGTGCATCGCTAAGAAGAATGGTTCTTTGCTCAGAGCTTTGGAGGTAGTGGATTGCAATAAGTAATATATCAGGAATGATGTATCAGCTGGCATTCCTGGAGGGGTAGCAGCACATGGAGTAAATAAATGAGAGCGACTAGGAAAGGGGCATCTTTTGGGATTGCCCCGACTTGGTTTGAACTTTCCTAAGGCGTGGCGGCGGGGCGTACCAAGGCGATGATGGCTGGTTGCATGGTGTTTCAGATGTAGTAAAAAGATAGGCGCACCTGTAAGTCTGGATTTAGGTTCAAGCTGATTGGGGTCCAGATAAGGGTGCTGACAGTTGTAGTATTATGACACCCTTGGTTTAACATTCTTTCCAATTTTTATTAATTCCATAAAAGTTAAAACCACAGACTTCAGTCATCATGATTAACAAATATATTCAATCAAAACAAATGACATAAATGCAAATAATAGGATGAGACCGGAAAAACATGATGTCATCAGCTGGGAAGGGTAGACTCACAACAGAATCACAAACCAAGAACACTCAACTTCCCGCAGAGTAAAACTGTCTTCATCCAGCCTCAGAAGGCCTACAGGGGCTCATGTGGTTTTAGTGTGCCTCATGGACTACATATCTGCGTCAGGGCTAGTTATATCAGTGCAGACAACCTCTGCAGAGTGGTTAACTCGAAGAGGTTCGGGTCCCCTATAGTTGGTGCTTTTGGGCCAGTCTTGATGAGAACAAAAATATCATTTTAACCTTCCTCATCCACAGGGAGGAAGAAGTGTGAAGTTGGACTGAAGACTCATGCAGAAGAAGGTACTTGGAAGGCTAAAATGAGATTTACATGAGCCAAGGAAGAGTGCAGCTTCTGCTTTAACATAACGTAAAGGGACTGGGAGAATTAAAAAAAGATAGATAGAAGTGTGTGAAGGAGAGGAGGAGGGAGGAGGAGGAGGGAGGAGGAGGAGGAGGAGGGAGGAGGAGGAGGAGGAGGAGGAGGGAGGGGAAGGATTCGAAAGATCTTAACTAATTCAAAAATGAGAGGACAGAAAGAAGACTGAAAGATCAGTATGTGGCAAACGCACATACCAGTGCTGGGACCCGGAGGACACACACGAAATCCCTCAGGCATTGGTTCTGTCACTATGATATGTTCACGTTATTTACCAAGGCATAACACAAGAACAAGTCAATTGCCCCTTTGGTAGATGCCATATTTATATATCTTAAACATATATATATATATATATATATATATATATATATATATATATATATATATATATATATATATATACTATATATACTATATACATATACACATATATATATATCATATACATATATATCTCTCTCAAAATTATATATATATATATATATATATATATATATATATATATATATATAAAATGAATATTTTATTGGAATAACATCAATATTTGAATAACATTTACTATGTAAATTGTGTTTCATATTTTAACTAAAAAAAATGTTTTCCATTAAAGAATATTATATATTTTTCTTATATTTCCTTTGAAAATTAGGTTTTTTATTATTAACCACTCCTCTTCCCTTTTCTTATTCTCTCTTTAACATTTCTTTTACTACTTTTTTTATCCTTTTTTTGAGTACTTAGAGAGGTTTAAAATACAGGAGCAGATTCAAAGAGGCTAAAAATCTATTAGTTGGCTCTTTGTAGTCATATATATATATACCATATATATATATATATACTATATGTAGCATATATATATATATATATATATATATATATATATGCTATATATATATATATATATGTATATGTATATATATATATATATATATATATAACATTATTGTATATCATAATATATATATCTATATATATATATATCTCTCTTCTAGAATAACCCCACCTTAATCACACGAGCAGAGCCTAAATCAAGGAGGAAGGTGTGCTCATAACGATCAGACAGATAAAGCCAGGAGAAGAATGGCTCACATTCTCCACCCGATAATTGCAGACACAGGTTTATACTTTGTTGGGCAATTATCAACACTGACTATCAGGACACTTTTTATATAAATAAATAAATATATTTAAAAAATATATACATATATATACATATGTATACACACATACATGCAAATGCGCCACACCTTCTAAATCATATATATGCAACATATATATACAAAAATATAAATATACTCACTAATGTCATGCAGTGCCATCATTACTATCATTATCATACTACGTCTTTATCACTTACTCTGTTTAATATTAATGTTGATATTTTACGTATTTCCTTATTATATCAAATCTTCTTTACCACTATTCACTATATAAAAATTTTGTTCATAATACTACACTGTATTATATTATGGTGTCTTACGTCACTGATATTCTATTATTATCATTTCCTATATATATATATATTAATATTCTTTTATATGGTGATAAAGATAAAATTTTATTAACGTTATTATTACCAATCATTATATAAATCAACATTTATTACTATTTAATTATTATTAAACGATATATCTCTTACTATTCGCGGAAAGATAAATATGATAGAGGGGTTTCAGCTACTTATCTAATTGGAAAATTTGGAAAATTATATTAAACAAATATTGAACTTGGAGAACATAAACTCGAAGCTTCAGGTTAATAATGAAATTAGGATTAGAAGATATGGATTAATCATCTCAATGATAAATGTTGATGAACCAAATAAGTTCAAAAATTTGTTGCTCTAAATCCAGGTGTAGGGGTCTCAAGTTAATATTTAAAATTCCCATTTTTAAAATATTAAATATTTCTTAACTGAAATTTACCAGCATTCATTGAATCAATCAAATGTTTCTTTCTATATATCCTTCTTAAATGTTCCAATAAAAGTCTTTATTAGTTTGAATTGGACTTCATATCTTCGTAAATGCTATGACTATCTTCTTGCAATCTCTCTCTCTCTTTACAGTTCCCTCACGTTTCTTTCCCTAGTTTCCACTGGTCCACATATTACGAGGTCCAGATACTTAAAAATATCATATATATATATCGCCATATACTATATATATATATATATATATATATATATACTGTATCTCTATCTATATATATATATATATACTCTCTGTAGTATGCGTTTAAACTAAAGTGACATTTTCGGTTTTCGGTTCCGGCCAGAACCGGAACTAGTAATCTACTTCTGAGAAAAATTACTGGAAAGTTTATTCTGCTGTAAGCCATCTTTGCTAAAAATATAATAGTAGCCACCATTGTGCCCATTCATATACAGTGCATTCTACTTCTAGTGTTGTTCAATGAGTTATTAATACCTAATGTAGTTAATAAGTCATTCCATTAAATTCAAATCTAATTTCCAGATTTTCTAAATGTGTTATAATGAGTACACAGCCCAATTTTTTAAACTCGCTGATAAGCCAGAGTGCAGTCAAAGAAATAAATGACTCGTTTTGAATATTTAGCTGTCCATATATATGTAGTGATATCTGATTATTTTAGGTAACTTATGAATACTGCTAATCTTATCATATATATGAAGTTTGTAACATCTTCTTTAAAAATATTTTCTATAAATATAAAATAATTTTGGTTGAAAATTAAAACAATAAATTCTCCTTGAATCCCTGCTCTTCAGTTATTGTGAATGGCTGGTTGCTCATTACAATATGTTCATTCTTTTCTAGTGGAATTATGTGATTTGGGGTCATTGATATGCCAAATCTTTTTTTTGGGAGAAATTTTCCTCAAGACTCACTTGTTTCACGGCTTGGATCTTTCCTTTATTTTGGGGTGTCCTTTGTTTGAAAATGCATTTTCCTCCCACTTTATATCAAATTGTTCCAGATATTATTCTCTCGTAGTGATTTTCCATATGTTTATCATTTGTAATTATTATTGTTTTGAAGGTATTTTCCCTCGTTTTACCTTTTCACCAGCATATTTTCATCTATTATATTAGTTACATATCATTATGTAAAATCACTACGAATGATGGCATTTCAAACAGTTTTGTGAGGTTATTATTATGACAAATCTGTAATCAATTAATAAATAAAAAAATCTTTATAAAATCTGCCAATATATATATATATACTTTTATTTTGTTCTAGTTTCATTTACTTTCTGTATGGTACATCCACCTGCCATATATACTCATATATATATATATATATATATATATATATATATATATATATATATATATATATCTCTCCTCTCTCATATATATATATATATATATATTTGTTGACTAAGCCCAAGGCTTATAGGGAGAAGGTACTGTTGTTTTTATAAGTCTCATGGACTCAAAATGTGAGGCTCGATGAGAAAACATTATTTACAAAAATTCAGCATGATTCAAGAAGTTTAAATGGTGCCGCCAGGCTTTTGAAATGTATTTTTATGTTTTTCCACATCACCTAGGCCTATTCCACAATTTATTTAATAATGATTAATGTTCTATTGTGTTTGTTTTATTACTTTCAATTTCTTTTTTAATTCAGATTTTGTTCCTTTAGGAAATTTTTCCCTGTTAGATTCAACGACTTGAAGTAAATATTGCAATTGTTCTTCATTTTGGGTAAGGTGTGTGTTATAGTCTTTTATTAATGCAACAGATCTTTCTGCATTATTATTCACTACTCGCATAGAATTTACAAATTTTTTAACTCGATTATAGTCTTCTAAGTCGTTCCATTTTGAGGGATGTTCTTTAAGAAACGTACAAAGTTAGTGAAAAACGAAAGACTTTTTTCGTTATCATTTAATACGTATCGTTTACTTGATGTATGTAAACCTGGCTTCTGCAATGCCTCAACCATTTTTCATTTCAACTTTGTGCATATATTATTACCTTTACAAAAATGTATATATGATACGAATACTAACTACCTGCATAAATAGCGACTGAGAGCGCGCCTTTCTACCAGTGCAAATGATCATCATCAGATTCAGTTCATTTTAAGTATTTTAAAGATCTATTCTTGGCTGCAAGAAGCATAAGGAGCTGAAATCCAATTACAGACACCATGCGGACCTTAAACTTGACAAATCTTCATTTGCCTCTTCTTTTTTACCTAACTTTGAATTTGCTTTATAAATAAATTTGAATTTCAATGCTGTAAATTACAGCATTGATATCATCTTACTTCATTCTTAGCTGCCAGGCTATGAGATGAAGCCATGTTCAGGCACCTCTATGCAAAATTGGTGATAATTCTAGAAGTTCACATTAATGACTAGGATGAAATTTCTGCAACTGATCTTTACAGAATGTCCACTATTCATCATTCAAAGTTGTATGCTGCACGTTTCATAGATATTTTATTATGTCCTTCCAATCTACACTGAAATCAGTTTACGATAGCTAGATATCAGGACCTTTTGGAGATCATTGCAGCATGTATCTAAGACTTCTTTATCAGATATAATGGTTTTATTAATGTAGTAATTCATTGAGTAAATAAAATACATTTCTTTA
>JABUQX010058123.1:47500-57500 GCA_015478945.1 Trachelipus rathkii | reverse complement strand
TTTTTTTTTTTTTTTTTTTTTTTTTTTTTTTTTAATGGTAATAACCTTGTTGACTTGCGTCCGCTATTTTGTTTTATAAAGCGTTTTGTTAATCATCGTCGGGATGAATCGCAAATTCATCGTCGCGTTCGTCGGGTTGAATCGCAAATTCATCGTCTTCGCCATCGTCGCGTTTTTAACAAATTCCGCGGAGTCCGTCGCATTCGTAGCAAAGAACCACGCGCAAAGAACCACTGCGGTTCCAGCCCTGTACCCGCCCGCCGCGTGCGCCCGCAGGCGCAATATTCCCGCGCAAACGATAAATATGACATCAATGTAAACTATTCAAATATACTATGAGTCATTCATTTTTATTTCATACTTAAACATTTTTATTAAAAACATTTTCGCAAACCTAAAACTGTAACTCATTACAGCCCTATTATTTAAAACATATTTATTAACATTATTTTTACTTAATACTTTTTACTTAATACTTTTTAATTTATAAATTTTTAAAAATTGTATGTAAGAAGAAAAAATCCAGAGTGTCTGATATATAATCATTTTATTTTACTAAATTGTACGTTAAAGCAGTAAATCAAAATCAATAGAGGTGTTACCTAACACCTAAGGGATTAGTATGCTTTTGTTTTACTGCTTTACTGCTTTAACTTTCTGCTTTACTGCTTTAACTTTCTGCTTTACTGCTTTAACTTTCTGCTTTACTGTTTTAACTTTCTGCTTTACTGCTTTAACTTTCTGTTTTACTGTTTTAACTCATGTTTTACTGCTTTAACTCATATGTTTTACTGCTTTAACTCATATATTTATTAACATTAACCTTAAAACAGTAAATCAGTAAATCAATAGAGGTGTTACCTAACACCTAAGGGATTAGTATGCTTTTGTTTTACTGCTTTACTGCTTTAACTTTCTGCTTTACTGCTTTAACTTTCTGCTTTAATGCTTTTTCTTTCTGCTTTATACTGTTTTAACTTTCTGCTTTAATGCTTTAACTTTCTGCTTTATTTTAACTCATTTTTTACTGCTTTAACTCATATATGTTTTACTGCTTTAACTCATATTTATTAACATTACATACCTAAAAGCAGTAAAACTAAATCATTAGAGGTGTGACCTAACACCAACGGTGGGATTAGTATTATGCTTTGTTTTACTGCTTTACTGTGTTTTAACTCATGTTTTACTGTTTTAACCCGTTTTACTGCTTAAACCCATATATGTTTTACTGAAATGGACCAAATTTTTGTTGTTTGTCTTTTTATTTTTTATTATTATTATTATTTACTTCATGTCTATTATTTAACACACACACACACACACACACACACCCACACACACACACAAATATACACACACCCATAGACACTTACACTAACCCATAGACACTTACACTACCCCCCATAGACATTTACACTCACCCATAGACACTTACACATACACTCACACACTCGATATACACTGCACTTACACACACGCAGCACACACACACACACACACACACACACACACACACACACACACACACACACACACACACACACATCAGACAATGACTTTACAGTCATGTTACGCCTTAAATATATGTAATCAAAAATAAAATCAATAAATGGCAAGCCAGATAAATAAAATCAATAATTGGCAACACAGATAAATAAAATAGAAATAAATGGCAACACAGAAAAATAAAAATGGTAATGAAAGAGTAATACAAATAAATATTTTATTTTAGCAATATATACATATTTCAAAATTATACATTGAAATTAAATATACATATATCAAAATTATACATTGAAATTAACACAATGGAATTAACGTTCCATCATATCCCTGTGCTACAGTGCGGGCACTACCTAGAACAAGATTCCGTTTATTTGCTGTATGGCGAAACCTTTTATGCCGTTGATTAAAATGACATTTCCTAGTTTATCGGCCCGCATTTTCATATCAGGAACCTTAACTTCGCGGTAATGGTTTTCGGTATTTACATGTGGTTGGTCTGAGTCATCTAGATTATGGATATCTTTGTGAAGTGAAGATTCATCATCTTCACTCATCATTTGCGTAACGGCTAATGCTGTTACGTCTGTATCCTTGATCATATTGTAGAAGTGATTGTCATCGTTTAAGACCATCCAATCACGATTCTTAGTTTTTTCGACATCCTTAATCATCTTATCGAAGTTAATCTTCGCCATGCCTTGGAAATTAACTATGTGTTCGGTGTCTTTGTTCAAAGTTAATCCTTTGCTTTTAAGATGTAAGCATAACTTGAGTCATTCTTCTTTATCCGAATGGCGTAGGATTTAGGGCCAGTGCACACAAAACTATCAGCTATATCTCCAGGCCCTATTTCATCCGTCAGGTTTCCTAAGAATTTTCCAGTATCAGGAATATATTGACCTTTACGGGCTGTGAAGACACAACTGTCGGTATCACAGTAAAGCACGCGTTGACCTAGAGAATCGAGGAGATTATATAGTTCCACCCTAGCATAAGCTGTGGTAAAGGACGCAACAGCTACATTCGTCGCCTTTGCTGTTTTATTAGTGAAGGCAGTGTGTGTGACTTCAACTATATGTTTATCATCCGCTACAATGATATTTCTCACCTCAAGATCAGCTCTCTTCATTAATTCCCAGACCTGTGCATAGCTCGTGCAGACGATGTCTTCATTCTTTGGAATACGTTGAGCTAGTTTTCCCCATAATGAATTGAGAAGTAGTTTAGGGTTGCTTTCAATATTACCTGGGTCAAGTGTTACGCCCTCAATGTCCTTGAAATCTTGCAGGTATTGAAGGAATTCTTCACAGACTTTATCGGTTATACCATCCGGTAACCCCGAAGCCTCAGTCTTCCATTTCAAGAATGTTTTGACGTATTCCCCAAAGATGTCGTTTGAAGGTGTAAATTTCCATATTTCATGGATCTTTTTAATCTCATAGCCTTTCTTTACAGCTAATTCTAACTCTGGACTGCAGTATACGCCTTTTAACATACGTTGATTGTCCGTATGTCTGCATTTGCCTTCATAGCCACATGCGCTGCATGTTCTACAAAGTGAAAATATTAGCCGATTGTCATGTCGTGCAGGCAGAACAGGAGTGTACAGGGTCTTAGGAGGTAACACGGAAACATACGAGAGACCGAAATAAGTGGAATTCATTTCTTCGACGAACTTTTCTATGGTAGGAAGATCCCTACCTACGAGTTTCGTGGGTGTCCCTGCTGGAAAGGGTTTTGTTTTCTGGACAAAAGGATACAATGAAGTGAAATCTAGGTACTTCAATTGAATGCCTTCTGTCGGTGGAAAGTAATAGACGAAGGGTTCTGTACGGCCGCCGTACAAGGCTTCCCCTACCTCTAGTTTCGCATTTGCAAGTTCATTTCCAATTGATTGGACATATCTGCCTAGCTTCTCAGTTCGTGTTTCGTCGTTGGTGTTTACAACAGTGACCTCACACTCTTTTTTCATTTTCGTCCATTCGCATTCCCATATTCTAATTACTTCATACCCTTGTGACTTGTAATCCGCTTCTTGCCTCATGGTCTTACTGTACCTATCAAGACTTGACACGCCATGGAGACTTTCTAAGCCTTCCTTGCATGCTTGATGACCATGCCATACGCAACCGTGGAAGAGCAAGACAATCTTCTTCATGGTTGTTCCAGTTGGAGGAGGGGGTCGTCTGTTATTCAGTTCTATCATTTGTTCATTAACGTTGAGTTGGCGGGACGATAAGAACTCATTAATGTCAAAGGGCACATAATCTTCAGCTGGAATTTCAACGTAGCCGTCGGCCTTTAGATACCTGTTTTTGATTTTAAATTTACGCTCGCCACCATTCCTTGCATGTTCGATTCGCCGACCCTTATACATCTCCATGAACGTAAGCCATTTCACACCATCATACGAATAGTTTGAATCATCAGTACGTCCTATATGGGCCAATGTATTTTCAGGCATGAAATGCATTTTATATACCATGAACGATAATGCAGCAATGGTAGAGCAATCAAGTAGGCAGTCAACTTTATGATCCTTAAGGAAGATGCCCCTGAATTTCTCGAAGGATTGACGAAGAATATTAACATCTTGAACGCAGTACGTTGTACATTCCTTCATGATATCGTAGTCCTTATTGTTAAATGTTTGATACCAACGTTCAAAATCGGCCTTTTCACTGTCGGACATACGATGTGTCTCAAAGGTTTCCTTATCCGGAATTTTACCCTTGTAATTTATATTCTCAAGGGTAAGAAAACGGTAAGGAAAGAATCCTTTAGAAAGTTCACCTGAAAGGCCCATGCACTTAGGGAGTTTTTTCAAGGCGCAAGGCATAAACATTAACGTGTCCTTAAAATGGATATTGTGGTTAGCTGGTATAGTTATAATTTTGGTTCCACGTTTCACAGGGTTGGAGGATATGGAATGGACGGTAGGTCTGGCAATCAATTTGCTGTTAACTAATTGATTGTCAGTGTTTTCTCCCCTTGTGTTTTTAGATATCTTGTCTTTGTGTTTTTCTGAGCGCAATCTGGAATTTTTATTTTTGAGAAAGATCGACAGACACTTTGCTACTCTTCTTCGGTTACTTCCAGACTAATTTGAATATTTCGGTCCGAGCTGCACCGCAAGCTCCCACATGGTGATGAATTGCCTATTTCCTCCTCCTGCAGTTACTGCATACTAGCATACTCACTAGAATATACGGTAACATATCTGTTTTTATGCGGCCTCCTTCCTCTTCCAGCCTATTATGATTATAGGTTTCGATATCATAATAAAATGTAAAGGTGGGCTTACGTTTGGCGAAGGCATCATCTGTTGGAACTTTGATTTTCTTCATGAAACACTGGTGATTATCACCTTCTATTCCATACTTCTCGTCGCATACTCCACATTTAATATGCATGCAGTCATGCTGGTGTTTGCCCTGTTTATCAGCTACTGTCTCACTGTCACATAATGTACATACTTTAAGGTATTTGCATGTGAGGTCTTCATGCAACTTAAGGCAATCCTCATTATAGAAATCGCGATTGCATTTATCACAATGTAAAAGCGTAGATGTATCGCCTCTTTTTCCTTTACATTTATAAGTTAAGCATTGTCCGCACCTGTATTCAGTGCATTCGTTTTGTAAATGATTAATTAAATGGTCAGTGAAGCTATAACACTGATGGCAAAAAACAGGACCCTTGATATTCTTAGGAACTACGCTGCCTAGAGCTATCTTGATTGAATCTCCAGGAAAAGGATAATAATAATGGGTTTCCTCGGAATCATATCCTATTACAAAAAGAGGTAAGTCCCTATTCTGCTCGTGTGGTTTAAACATTATCTCGAGTTTACCGTTCTCATCTTTAGTAAAAACAAATATCCTGCACTGTAATTTTTCCTCTATTACGGCAAAATCCTCAGCCTTTAGGGGAACTTCATAAGTCAACCCGCATCGATCTGCAATATCTTTACCTATTTCATGTAGATCATTAGGCGTAAAACCTTTTATTTTAGGCGCAGCTTGGCCTGGCTTTTTAGGTACATGAGTGTGGAGCTTATAGCATGCAGCTATAGCTCGGAATCCGCATCCTACACTGGTTGTTATTTCCCTATTCTTGTTATTTATACCAAGGTGTACTGTATTATTGTAAGGGTGTATAAAGTTCAAGGGTCAATGGGCCCATTACCCTCCGGATTGTGACATATCTGAACATCTACAACAAAATCGTCCAACATGGCTTGGTCACCAGACTGAAAGAGTTCTAGAAAACGGTCCGATAAATATTGAGCCAGATTTGGTCGAGAAATCTCTTCATGAGGAATTCGTATATGGAATTGCCCTCCATTCCTATCTGTAAAAAGGAATCCTGCACGGAGGGTATATTCCCGATATACCACTGTTCCTCGTACCTGTTCTATCACACTGTGAATGACAGCTACTAGTACGTCATTAATGTCGCGAGTGCCGTTAAAGATCCGTCTGGTGTCGATACGCACTCTGAAGCGGTGGTGGTCGATAATCCCTGAGTTACGCGTAGATCCTTCACGTGTTACCTTTAACAACTCTGTAGAGAAAGGCGTAGGTGGTTCATCAACCTCCTCCTCATCATCATGAAACACCTCTATACGTGAAGGTCCCGCAACAGCCCCGTCATCAGCGATCCGTCCTGGATTCCCTTTCTGTTTTTGCTTTTTCTGGGAAAAAGAATGAAAATTCATAAACAATCGAATACATACTATTATGTAACAATATTTTTCAGTAATATTTTTCAGTAATATATAGAATAATTAGATTGTAACTTACCGAAGATTCGTTGGGATATTCGTTTCAGATAAGGGGGTGGGGGGCTCTTCATGTGTATTTGGAGATTCATTGGGTGCCTCAGTGTTTAAGTCTGATTGGCGACGTTTGCGACGTTCAAGCTCAGCCAACAGTCTTCTCTTAACAGGCCTAATTGCATCCCGGCCACCTCCGACTTTGTTGACACAAGGGGTACTGGCAGTACCAATATTATCACACTGTAATGAAATAGCATTATAAGTATATATATATATATATATATATATATAGCATATATAGTTATATATATAGTATATATATATATATATATATATATATATATATATATATATATATATATATATATATATATATATATATATATTAAGGGCAAAATATCTATTGTAATAACGTCTATGAATATAATAACGCTTAAGAAATAATATAGAAACTTACTCTAGGACGAATCCTATTATCAACGGGTTGGGAATTAAGAAATAAGTCCATCTTTCTCTCCGCTTCAGGTAGAGTTCGCACACATTCCTCATCACTATCCGTAGATATGTCAAGAGCATCGCCATCAGTGTTCACTGGTACAGGAAGTGTATTTGCTCCCGGTCCCCCTAAGCATCTTACGCTGTAAAATAAAGATGAATATATATATATATATATATATATATGTATATATATATATATATATATATATAGTATAGCAGTAGTATATATATATATATATATATATATATATATAGGTATATATATATATTAGTATATATATATGTATATGTTATTATAATAATAATAATAATAATTTACCACTGTACTTACCCTTTTGCATGGTTTGATAGCATTCTGTCTTCGGCCATCATCAGCTTCGACTGCATTTTCATAGGTACCCACAGCTTCCGCTAATTCAACCTCTTCGACTACTTCTACGAGCACGGTTTCTGATACAGGTTCGACATCTCCACTGAAAGTGCGTTTTAGACCACGTTTTTGATTATTTGCAGCCATATTTTCGTTTTCTTCTACAATTCTTGTCAACTAACGTAAAACACTGAAACAGAAATGTATATAATATTTTATATATATATATATATATATATATATATATATATATATAGAGTAGAGTTATATATATATATATATATATATATATATATATATATATATATATATATATATAAACATTAATACATTAGAGTAGCAGTAAAACATGAGTTAAAGTAGGCAAAACATGAGTTAAAGAGAGTAAACATGAGTTAAAGTAGTAAAACATGAGTTAAAGCAGTAAAGCAGTAAACAAAAGCATACTATTCCCTTGATGCTAGGTAGCACCTCTATTGATTTACTGATTTTACTTACGGCAATGTAATGTTAAATAAATATAAGAGTTAAAGAGTAAACATATAGAGTTAAAGTAGTAAACATGAAAGTTAAAGCAGTAAAGCAGTAAAACAAAAGCATACTAATCCCTTTGATGCTAGGTAGCACCTCTATTGATTTACTGATTTACTGCTTTAAGGTACGTAATGTTAATAAATATATGAGTTAAAGCAGTAAAACATATGAGTTAAAGCAGTAAAACATGAGTTAAAACAGTAAAACAAAAGCATACTAAGCCCATTGGTTGTATAAAAATTCTAATATTTCTCTCTACGATTTACTGCTTTAAGGTATGTAATGTTAATGTTTTTAAAATTTCTGTACAATTGTAGTAAAAAATAAATGATTATATCACTCTGGATTTTTCTCTTTACATACAACGAATTTTAAAATTTTATAAATTAAAAAGTATTATAAAATATAAAAGAAAAATAATGTTAATAATAAATATATATGAGTTAAAGCAGTAACGGAGGTTGAGAGCCTTCGAAGCTGAAATCATCAAAGATGAACCATCATTATAGGAGACATCAAAGTTGAGACAACAAAATATCGTGTGAGTGTAAGTGTAAGTGAAAGTGACTGTGGGTGAGTGTAAGTGTAAGTGTCTATGGTTGGGTGTATAAGTGCCAAAGTGTAAGTGTCTATGGCTGAGTGTAAGTGTCTATGGATGTATAAGTGTCATAGTGTATGGTTGTATAAGTGACATAGTGTGTTTGTGTGTGTGTGTGTATGGGTGTGTGTGTGTGTGTGTAAGTGCAAGTGTCTATAGGTTAGCGTAAGTGTCTATGGGCGAGTGTAAGTGACTATAGCTGTGTGTGGGTGTGTGTGTGTGTGTGTGTGCATCTGGGTTGTGTGTGTGTATTCTGTCATGCTAGAAGTGCTAGAAAATTATACATGCAGGGCACCTTGTAATATACACCAATCGAATCCTCATACCTTATAACATAGGGTAGACACTAATATTAGGGCTATTCTAGGCTCAGGGGAGGCTAGAAAAGGCTTGAAAAAAGTGGCACTCAGTTGGCACTATGTGGCACTCACTTGGCACTCATCGAATACTCATAGAACACTAATAGAACACCCTTATATATATATATATATATATATATATATATATAAGATATATATATATATATAATATATATATATATATATATATATATATATATATATATATATATATATATATATATATATAAAGTTACCTATGAACAAACTTCTCTTGCTTAATGTTGGTAATAATATTCAAATTGAACTTGAGGCTTTTAGCACAGGCAACGTCAGGTATTTTTACTAAAAAAACTCTAATGCTATATTGTCCTGTTATGTTGTTGTAACGTCACGTTGAAAATCAGTTTTTTGTATTTTAGATTTTGTTTCTTCATTCGCACACACTGCGTTAATAATGCTACACAAACGAGATAAAAATAATGATTCCACGTTTGTCTTCGAAATCGGTTTAGATGCATTAGAGAAAGTATATTCAAATAAAATACATTATAAAATATTGTAAATGTTATAAATGTATTTATTTACAAGTTTAAATTGTATATTATGAATTAACTCCTATATGTACAATATCCTGTACGAAACATTTAAAACGAAAAATATAAAAACTCTTCGAGAGAGGAAGGCGTGTTCAGGATTTCAGAGAGGATGCCAGATAGCATTTTATATATATATATATATATATATATATATATATATATATATATATATATATATATATATATATATATATATATATATATATATATATATATATATATATACAGTAGTGAAATAAATAAATTGGACTAGTTAATAAATAAATTATATTAGTTAGCCCCTCGGAGAAAAATATTTATTATATTCTGGATAAATATTAAATAAATATTTTTATTTTATTTAATTAAAAATATGTTAAATTATTTTTATTATAAATTTGAAAAGCTATGTATTATAACTTCAGGCTATGTTAATTATGAATAGTTATTTGGGAAGATTAATAAGGGCATGGAGATTTTGAAAAACTCGAATTCCCTTATTTATTTAGAATGCCTTTTGCACCTTATGGGTGAAGAGGAAGCTCTTGTACAGGAGCTGTAAAGAATATAGTTACATTGTATGCCTGGCCAGCTTGATGAAACAATATTCCTTTACAATATTTTAAAAAACCCAAATAATTCCTTTTGCATAAAAGCGTATTATGATAAGGTATATATATATATATATTATGGTATATATATATATATATATATATATATATATATATATATATATATATATATATAAGAAGATATATATATATATATATATATATATATATATATATATATATA
>JABUQX010058123.1:40000-42500 GCA_015478945.1 Trachelipus rathkii | reverse complement strand
AATACGGTTTTATCGTTTTAACATTTACGGTTTTTTAGTGTGTGAATAATTTTAACCTGTTTTTTTTGTCTGTTTGTCTTGTTTGTTGTTTTTGGTTTGGTGTGGTTGTGTGTGTGTGTGTATTGGCAGATTGCGCAGGCGCGGGGCTTTCTATAGACTCACTAACATCCGCGGCTTAAATTTAATTCTACATGCGTGGAATACTTCCTCTAACTCGAACCCTAACCTTTTGCTCTTGTCTGAGACTCAGATGGCTAAGAATTCATCCTCTAACTCGTTTAATGTATCCAACTATAACTTATTTCATAATTTCCGTCTAAAGGGTGGAGTATGTGCCTATGTAAACATAAACACTCCTGTAACACGTCTCGAGAATCTCGAATCTCCTAACTTCGATGTTCTGTGGCTTAAAATCTTTCTTCCTTCTACTACAATAATCTTGTGCTTCTGCTACTGTTCTCCTAACAGAACAGATTTTCACGCCTTTTTTGAATATCTTACTACTTCTCACGAGACTGTTATATCTTCTCATCCAAATACTGAGGTCCCCATTTAAGGGACTCAATGTACATTAACACTGAAGTTGGGGTCCTCTCATACTGATTTAGGTGGGGAGGAGGCCGAATCATTTAGTATTCTCAACGATCTGGAGCAACTAATTAAAGAACCACACACACATTCCGGATCGTCCCAACCAATTCTTGAACACACTTGACCTATGTTTCACCACTAGTCCTTCTCTCTATAAATACACCACCTTTGCTCCTATTGGTAAATCTGACCACAACCTTTATATTCCCTTAATTTTAATACTTTCTCTCTCCCAACAGCTCCATCCCGCCCTACGCGTTTTTCTGGCACTTTGATCGGGCCGATTGGGAGGCTCCTATGTTGTTTCTTTGCTAACTATAATTGAAATGTTTTGACTCTGGTGTATTTCAGCTTCTGCCGATAAGGTGGGGAGAGCTGTAATCGTTGATGGATGAGCAGGTGTTCATCCCTTCTTCGACTAAATCTTCTCTCCTCATAATCCATGGTTCGATCGTACTTGTTCTCTGGCCATTCGGCTAGAGACAGCGCGTATCGTGAGTGGAAAATTTCATTCTCCTATCGCTAATTTTCATTTAGCTAGAAATCGTTGCAGGGATGCTCTTCGACGAGCAAAGCGGCTTTCATCAAACGAAAGTGCGCTAACATCCTTGGTTCTCCTACTGACAATATCTTTCTGGATTCTTGCCAAAAACATCTCTAACAACTTGTGTAAATCTGCCTTTCCTCCTCTTATTTGTTCTGATGGTTCTGTTGCTAACTCTCCAACCGAAAAGGCCAATCTCTTCGGCCTCCATTTTTCATCTAATTCTACCCCTAGACGATTCTGGCATTTTTCTTCCTCCTCCTTCTCCCTCTCAGGTGTCCTATGCCTTGCCTGTGATTACATTTGATCGGGCGCATGGGCTCTTGAAAGTGGCGAACGTTAGGAGGGTGGCCCGAATGGCATTCCTCCCCGTGTTTTGAGGGAGTGTACTTCCGAGCTGGCCCCTCCCCTCGTTCAGCCAACTATATTCTTTATCTCCAATACTAACACTTTCCTCAGTGTTGGAAGCACGCACATGCCCAACCAAACCCGCGAGTGGCAAACAGCCGCCTCCGATCCTTCTGGCCACGCCCCATAGCTCCTCACTCTCTGTAATATTCTATCTACACATCTTTGAAACCCTTCTTCATAACCTCATTTCTTAGATCATCTGGAATCTCATTCACTTTTTCCGATCGCTGTGCGGCTATCTGCCCTCGAGTTCCACTTATAGATATTCTTTCCCATTAACTGATTTATGGTTTTCCGCCCTTAGAAACTACGGGGAGACTTATGGTGGCGCTTGACATATCCAAAACATTTGACCCCGGGTATGGCATTCGGTCACTGCTCTAAGCCCTTCCTTTAGGTTTCTCCTTCTTTGCTTACTTATGTCTATTTTCTCTCAAATCGCTCAATATCGGCTGTTGTTGATTTGGGCGACCTCTCTCTTCTTTTCTGTCACCAATTGTGGTGTTCAGGTTCTGGTCTTATTCCCTAATTTATTTTACTTTCATTAATGATCTTCTCACCTGCACATCTAACTCTATCCACCATGCCGATGATTCGATCTCTTCATCTCTTCTCAACTCATTTCACTTGTTCCTCTTTACTTTAGAATTGCCTATCGTCTTAATCTTTTTCCGATTCTATTCTCGCAGATCTGGATAGAATTTCCGTGGCCTGTCTCAACTTGTGAAATTTAATTTTAAAAAACTCCAACTCTGGCCAAATCTCCTCCTTAAAAACACCTCCAACTTTCCTATCTCTTTGACGGTTCTCTGCCCTCCTGCTTGACAACAGAACATCCTGAGTTTAAGATAAACAAAAATGTCTTGGAAACCACACATCACAGTTGCTAGATCGGCCTCAAAGAAACTGGGAATTCTGTTTAGACTACGGGTCAAATTCCGCCACCGGAATTCC
>JABUQX010058123.1:32500-35000 GCA_015478945.1 Trachelipus rathkii | reverse complement strand
CATTTTTTACTAATTCTGTCATTACAAGTAAAAAATATGTTTCAGTTTTAGCAATTAAAATTTTCAAAAGGATTCTACCCGTGAGTGGCGGTTACCTGTATATATATATTATATATATATATATTTATATATATATATATATATATATATATATATATATATATATATATATATATATATTATATATATATATATATATATATATATTTTTATTTATATATATATATATATATATATATATATATATAGTATATATATATATATATATATATATATATTTATATATATATATATATATATATATATATATATATATATATATATATATATATATATATATATATATATATATATATATATATATATATAAGTATATATATATATATATATATATATATATATATATATATATATATATATATATATATATTAGGTATAAAGAAAGGAAACATTATGGAGGTTAGAAAAAACATATATCCACTTGATTGAAATTAGAAGAAGATTTCTTATGAAATAGCAGAAAGTTGATTTTTTATTTGTGTGTGAAAGTAACTTGAAATATAGGGGAAAATTAATATTTATCTTAAAGGGAAAACTATTTAAATTCTAAGTATATCCCATTATAATAGTGTTTGTGACAGGGTTGCAAAAAACCCAGGTTTTTTTTTAAATGCCCACCCACCTTATTAAAAACAACATTTTTTTTTGGGCAAAACGGGTGGGCAAAATGGACAAAATAGATTTTATAAAAAATTTAAAATTTATAATATATATGTTCAGCAGAATTTTATATATATATATATATATATATATATATATATATAGCAGCATAGTTACAAGAAGTAGTTATATATATATATATATATATATATATATATATATATATATATCTATAATATATATATATATATATATATATATATATATATATATATATATATATATATATATGAATGGTGAGTTAAAAAAAAATTAATATATATATATATATATATATATATATATATATATATATAGTTATATATATATATATATATATATATATATATATATATATATAGTATAGTAGTTATATATATATATATATATATATATATATATATATATATATATATATATATATATATATATATAAATTATAATGTGTGTTTGTGTCTTTGTGAGTGTGTTTGTGCGTGCAGAAGAAGAAGAAGGAAAACAGCTGTTTCTCGGTTTCTCCTAAAAATGTAAACATAGAAACAAATCAGGCAAACTTAGTTAGGCCAAGCATGTAATAATATTATAATTGTAATTTTTATCAATATTTTTCTTTTATCACCCCTATTATCTTAAATATTACATTTTTCATTTAACTAGAAAAATAAGTTTTTAAATGTTTTTAAAAATTTAACAAGATGGAACAGTCAGGATGCCTGTATTGATACGTACCTAAAAAATTATCAAAAATACTTGGAAATTGTCATGGAGCACGAGCTTTAGATTGACAGAAATATAAAAGCTATTATAAAAAATTCACATGGAATCTTTAAATCTTCAAAAACAACTGAAAAGAGTTTCCATTGCTCTGAATACTATGCAGAGGGATGACTGCACTTTGGGAGATGTTGTTCATATATGGATGGATTTAATAAATGCTTCAGAGCTACAACCTTACTTACAAATAATAAAAAAAAGATTTGACCAATGTATAACGCCTCTTCATTTTGTTGCTTATCAAGCCCACCCAAAATATAAAGGAGTTGACCTTACACAAGAACAAAATGAAAGAATATCTGAATGGATTGGGAATATAAATCCATCTTATATTGCCCCATTACTATTGTTATCCATTGAGGATGAGGGAGAATATCCCAAGTATATGTTAAAAGAAAATATGATAAACAATCTGGAACCTGCCAAATGGTGGCGCATAATTAGCAAAAAATTTCAAAAAGTAACAAATTAATTACAAACGAATTTTGCCAATTAATGATAATGGTATCATCTCTTCCAGCCAGCTCAGCTTTGATTGAACGAATATTTTCAAATTTTGGGATGATCCAAACGAAGCTTAGAAATAGGTTAGGGAATGAAAGGGCAGAAAAACTTGTAATGTGCCATAGATTGCTAAAAGATACAAAAAGTGATGATTGGTAGTCAATGGTAGATCAAGAAACTTAAATTTACTTAATACTATATTCTATATAGGCTTATAGCTATTAGCTACTATATATAGGGCCTAATGTGCAATTTTTTTTCTCGGTGTTTGTTACTTAAATAAATATAAAGTTATATATAATTTTTTAAAAAGTTCAGCATTTCCAAGTGCTTATTAATTAAATCAAAATAGTTATTTTTTTTCTAAAAGGCCCAATGTGTCGTTAATTAATTAAATTAAATTAATTAAATTGATATATATTAAGTTTAAAAGTTATGTTTATTGTTTTTTTTTATCTTTGAAAGCCCATCTTTCAGTTTCACAATATTGCAATTACATTTTATTGTACTAATGATTAAGTTG
>JABUQX010058123.1:20000-27500 GCA_015478945.1 Trachelipus rathkii | reverse complement strand
GTACGGATACTTGCTGTGTGAACTTCACCCTAGGAACACGCATAGAGTCCTGCTCCGCACTAACATTCTACCGCATGAGGTAGAAACTGTGTACATTCCTGAATAATGAGTAGTTTAGTTGTAAAGTATTTGCCTCTTATAAAAAGATTTAAAAAGCTGAAACCGGCTGAAAAGCGCAAAATAATCTGTGATGATGAGAAGTTCATCCAGTGTGTATGTGAACTCTGCTTAAATCTTATAAAGGGGAATGTTCCTTTAAACAGGCCTCAGAAGGTAAAGCTGCGTCGACATAGAAACACCATTAAAAAACTCTCCCGTAACATAAAGCATCTGAAAAATAAAAAGAAGGTGTTGCAGAAGGGGGTGGTGTATTCCTGCCTCTACTTTTCTCAGTTATTGCTCCTCTGATTACCAAGTTGATATCTTCATAATGAAGAAGGTCGCTGTATTACCGTTTAACGAGTATGAGAAAATGAAATGTAATACTACTTCTTTGCTGCAGAGAGCCCACACTCAGCCTACACAACCACAGCCTTACGCGGTGTCGTCCTCACTGCAATTTCCACCCCAAAATCATCAGCATCATTTCTCTCTAGAGAATCAACAACCTTTGAGTCCTGCACAAATTCAGCAGCCAGCTCTGCCTTACAGCTTGATCGATCCTAAAGTTGAACAGATAAGCAATTACGAGCAAGAGGTGTATCGGATATTAAATTCAGACATTAACATCCATGAGAAGCGTATCTTATACCAAGATGCAATGCAGAAATTATTAAGTCTCAAGGATTTGCATCTAAAGGGACCACTAAATAAGTCTGACGTAAAGGAAACAATTTTGCCACAAGAAGTAAAACCTGAGATGAAGATAGAAGACAGCTTAAGAAATATCCTAGAGGAGAGCTTACCAGCCAGGGCTCGCAGATCAGGTCTAACTCTCTATAATATTTTAAAAGAGCAAATAGCTTGGAATGAGTTAGGCCAAATCATTATTGATGATGAGATAGTTAAAGGTTCGAACATTGTGGATTTAATAGCTGATCTCTCGCGCGACTGGAAGAAAGGGGCTGTAACAGGATGGCCTACAATCAAGCAAGAGCTTCAGACTATAAATTTTCCACGCTCTTTAATCTTGAACACACGCAGATTAGCAGACTTGGATGATATTCCTAAAACGCCAAGGCCCGATTCTAGTCCTTCAGGCATGTCCTACGCTTCAGATAAATTCAAACGGGTGGTTAAAGGAAGAATAAGAAAAAAGCCGTAATGCCAGTCTTAAATATATAAATTCATAGACACGCTGTGGTGTTTTTAATATTATTAATTAATTATATATATATATATATATATATATATATATATATATATATATATATATATATATATATATATATATTATGGATGATAGATATATATATATAATTTGTTCATTGTTCTAATTTGCTCACTTGTGAATGAATAAATAAATTCATCATATTAATCACTATGTTTTATATTTCCTTTTACCATATATATATATATATATATATATATATATATATATATATATATATAAGAAGTTATATATATTATTGTGAGGTTGGTAGTTATGTGATATTATGTTAAAATATATATATATATATATATATATATATATATATATATATATATATATATATATATATATTTTATATATAAATATATAAAAATGTTTTTACTCATGCCAGTAGACACCATGGAGGCTAAGGAGGTGGTTGATAAGTATTATTACGATGTGAAGGAGCCTAATAGCTATGGTGGATTCACAAGGTTTGCCTCGAGGTTTCCGGACATTGGCCGGAAAGAGTTGAAAGCATATCTAGAAGGTGAGGAGGCTTTCACTCTACATAAACCTGTTCGCAGAAAATTTCCTACCCGGAAAACCGTAGTCCCCTGTCTCGATAGCGTATGGCAGCTGGATTTATCCGAAATGGTTAAATACAGCTCGTACAACGATGGATATCAATACATACTTTTTACCATTGATGTGTATTCTAGATATTTATGGTTAAAACCTTTAAAAGATAAAAAGTCAGGTACTGTATCTGACGCATTGAGAGAAATTATAGAGGGTGACAGGCGATGGCCAAGAATGCTGTGGACTGACCAAGGCAGTGAGTTTCTAGGTCGTGAATTTCAAGAATTAGTTAAAGAGCACGACATGGGGTATTACAATACATTCTCAGTGAATAAAGCAGCTATAGTTGAACGAGTACAGCGTACTATCAAGGAGAAAATGCACCGGTACTTTACCCGCATGAACACTTTTAAGTATATTGACATACTACAAGACCTTGCTCATTCTTATAATAGATCGTTCCATAGAACTATAAAATCTACCCCTCTAGAAATGTCGAAAATAAAGCCTACGATGGTGGATCATTCACAACAAAGAGTCAGGAAAATAAAGGATAATTCAGGTGTGTGCTTAGGCGATTATGTACGAGTCTCCAGACAGGCGGAAAGGTTTAGGAAAGGCTACGAATCAGGGTGGTCTACAGAGGTTTTCAAAGTTCACAATATTCGAGACTTCCCCTACGATGGCTTAAAATTATATTATTTGGAGGATTTATACGGTGAAAAGATAAAAGGAGGTTTCTATAAACAGGAAATACAAAAAATACGCTTCAATCCTGAAAGTAACGTGTATAAAATTGAAAAGATATTAGGTTCGAAAGGAAAGGGGCGAAATAAACAGTACTTGGTTAAATGGGCAGGATATCCTGACAAGTTTAACTCGTATATAAAAGCAAGTGAAATTAAGAATCATTAAGCAGTATTCATTGAGACCATGGCGAGTGCAGATCACTTCTATTTAACTCTGCCTTCATCGGCTTCGATGAATCTACATCCTGATAATAAGCTCTCAGACTTCACGACAGAGTTACTGAACCCTATTGACATTGAACGAGACGTTTATGAAGTCGGGCTGTGTGAAGTGATATTAAATACAGATGTGGAAAATGTCCCACATAATCTTTACTGGATGAATGTTTACAGAAGTGTAGATTGTGTTGAAACTATATTGGATGTGAAGAACACAGGCGCTTTAAACCGCGTCACTATGGGAACAAGAGAATACTTTTATGAAAGAATTGTAATGAGGAAATCCTATTTTAAGTCAGTTCCTGCAATGTTCAGTTATTTAAATACGCTTTTAGCGACTAGTAATATGTGTAGAGATCTAATTTACAATACAGATATTCATCCCTCTGATGATGAAGTATTAATTACTTTGAGATCAACGGCCGGGATTAACCTTAGAGATATTGACGTGTTTTTCCTCAGGAGATCGTCATGGCAGCGGAAACACGTTCATGAACGTGAAGGTTGGTTAGATGTCCTCCATGATGTACCTACTATGCTGAAAAGGGTTATGAAAACAGTAGAAAACGAGCATATAACCAAGGAAGAATTAATCGACGAGCAAGACAGGGTGTTACATTATACTTGCATCACCTCCGAGATGCTCAAACATCCTGGAATGGCATATGTTTACACTGACATAGTGGAACACCAGTATGTGGGTGATACTTCAGCTCCTCTGTTAAGGGTAGTTTATTTTCCTCAAGAGAGTAAGGTAATAACATTCCCAAATGTGCACTATCTCTCACTGAACAGGTCATCGATCGGATCTATAAGAGTACATATAAAGGACGTGGAAGGCCGGCCATACCCATTTACAAGTGGCACATTGATGTGTAAAGTCCACATTAGAAAGAAACGACCTCATCAGCTATGAAATGATGGAACATTTTTTAATCAGAATTGAAAATCTCATCTATATGCTACTGGAATTCATTCAAGAAATAGATGACTCTGCAGGATATATAAGGGACATAATCAATTGCATTTTTTCATTCATTGGTATACTCCTGCAGTGTAAAGATAGTATAGGAAAGAAGCTCCAGCCACATAAGTAATAAGCATGGAGAGAGTATTCATTGGATCGAGATCACAGAGAGGATACGGTCTTGGAGGATTTTTCACTAAGCTACTGCGAAGCGCCATCCCTGTGTTTAGAAGAGGGGGTGAATATCTAGGTAAAAAAGCTATAAGAACAGGTCTGCACACGATGCAAGATATAGCGACAGGAGCCAATCCTCGTGCTTCATTAAAAAGACGGATTGCCGAGGTTTCCGAATGAGATGCTCGATGACGTTAAACGCAAAATAAGACGTAAAATGACAGGTCAGGGCAGGTCTAAAGTTAAAGGACGCAGGAGTGTCACAGCAAGTAGGAAAAAGCCAAAGATGAAGAGAGCTCTGAAGAAGAAGCAAGTCCGCAAGAAAATCACAGTGCGGAAAAACCCTAAGGCTAGAAGGCCAAAATCTACAAAACGTATTGATGTATTCGCCATTTAACTACTAGATGGTGTCTTTAACTACAACTTTCGGCTAACATGTATATAAGGGGTACATCTGAAGTCTTGTTCATTATTCAGCCTAACACCGCCCCGGCAAGATGCATTTCCTTCACCCTGCTAGTCCAGACTGCTGCAAGAGCGAATTGGATCTCTTCTCGATGAATCCTACTCAGATTAGCGTGAGCGACAGCAACTTCATCAGCATTAATCCCACACATTCGATAACCAGCACTGACGTTCCTTTAGAGTTCAATATCCCAGGCACATCAGACCAGTATCTAGATCCATCTAATGTATTTCTATATTTTAAAACGAAATTGACAAACCCTGATGGTACAGACCTTCCTACAGGTGACGACCACATAGTGTATACAGAGTCGAACTTCCTATATTCCTGCTTTAATCAGATTGATGTTTACCTCAATGAAACTTCGCTCGGCACTTCAGCAGCTAGTTATCCTTATAGAAGCTACATAGAACATCTACTGAACTTTTCTGATGATGCTAAACAGTCTCATCTTCAATCATGTGGTTTTTACAGCTTCAAAGATGAGGCTACACATGCAGCTAAAGCGGCTAAAGTCGTAAATAACACTTATGAATTCTACGGTCGTTTAAATGGTGATATATTCTCTCAGGAAAAAGGCTTATTATACCATCTGTAGATGCCAGAATCCGCTTGTCCCGTTCAAGTCCGAAATTCGCACTTAAAATAAAAAGTGATCCTAATGCTACAACTGCATGTCCAGAACCTATCTTCAAACTGCTAGAGGCTTTTCTCTATGTTAGAAAGGTGAAGTTATTTCCCCAAAGGCATTTGGAAATTGAGAAGTCGCTTTTAACAACCACAGCCAAGTACCCAATCAGAAGAGTGGAAACCAAAGTATTTAACTTCACTCACGGATTATCAAGCATCAGTATTCCAAATATTGTTAGCGGAAATCTACCTCAAAAAGTAATAGCTGGAATTGTAGAACACGAGGGATATTCAGGTCATTATAAAAAATCACCATATAAATTCGCCCCTTTCAACCTTAGGGGTGTCAGTTTACATGTAAATGGACAGCCATACGGACGTGATTATGAAATGTCGTATAATGGGGAACAATCTCTATGTTCGCGACCTTTCCATGATTTAATAGCCAACACTGTTTCATGCGGTGATAGTGGTACTGGTATGAATCTTGAAGAATACGCGACGAATAGTAACTTGTATGCGTTTGATCTCAGCCCAGATCTTTCAGCTTGTAACGCAAGTCATTTAAACATTCTGAGAAAGGGGACATTAGGCCTCAATCTTTCATTTAGCGGAAGTCTGCAGACATCCATTACCGTCATCGTTTATCTGGAGCACCCTCAACTTATTGAAATTGACAGAGCCCGTAATGTGCTTTTGAATTACTAAAGATGAATGAAGAAGAAATAAAAGCTATGTTTAAAAACGAACCTCGATTTTTAGGGGTGTTCGCTATTAACGAAGTAGATTCTGTGAGCTTGAAGAAGGATAGCGGCTTCGTGTTCAACACTTCACATCGAGATGTGACATCGGAGGGACACTGGATTTCCATCTACAAGGAGAAGAACGGAGATGTATACCTGATTGATTCTTTAAACTTGAAATTTATTATGGATGACCATTACATCATTTCCTTTTTAAAATATAACAATATAAATTATGTAAAAACTTTGGTTAGGGCTGTCCAACCATCGTTCTCTGCTTTATGCGGCATTTATTGTATTTATTTCATTAAGTGTTTTTTAAACGATATCTGTGTAAATGATTTTGTAAATATTTTCGATGCTAAAAATTTATTTGTCAATGATTATTTAGTTTCCGAATACATGATGAAAGCTTTAAAATAAAAACGTATTTTACTATCCTTTCTCCTTATATATATATATATATATATATATATATATATATATATATATATATATATATATATATATATATATATATATATATATATATATATATATATATATATATATATATATATATATATATATATCGAGAAATTCCTGATGATAAATGGTAAAGCCTCATGAAAATTCACGTTTATGACGTTACTAGTTTAAAGGTGGGGGGGTTAGACTGTTTCTCTTGATGGCATCAGTATCGGTGAGGAAGTTGTAGTGTTAACAGCTCTTGGTATTATAGCGCATTTTAAAAAGACGGCAGCTATGGGTGTTATATCGTATATTCAAAAGTGCTGGTTCATTTTAAAATCTTGGTATACATGTGTCAGTCACACATCGGATTTTTCAGATAGACATCCTTACACACCCCGTGATCCCACAAGAACACGTGTTATATATGCAGCAGATGATGCATACGGCCATAGAATGCGAGCTTCAGCTGCAGCGAAGGAGGGATGTGAAACTGCGTACTTCGATATATCATTGAGATGTGTATCAGGAGGTGTTTCAGTGATGGATGGGCAAATAGAGAAGATAGTCGAGATAAATAGCGTGCTTAAAACATATTCAGTCAGTGTAGAACGATTTAGAATACAGATCCCTCTTCCTATACTTATAAAACTATCAGCTAAGATACGCCTTTTGACCGACAAAGATCTTGAGGGCTGTGCAAGAACGAAGCTGGTTAACTATATAATATCCATTATAAGAACCGAAGTTTCTGGAGAATGTACTATATTCCCTATGCAATAAGGGGATGTCTGCGGGTGGAGATGATATATACATATATATATATATATATATAGTATATATATATATAGATTATATATATATATATATATATATATATATATATATATATATATATATATATATATATATATATATATATATATATATATATATATATATATATATATCTGCATAACTAATAAAAAAAAACTATTTTAAATGATGGTTTCACTCTCATACCTGGGTATAAATAATAGCGCTGTTGATATGTGTACTTTATCACAGAGGAAATTATAAACAATTCAACGATGAAGACTGACTTGTATCTAATTCTTTAATAGTCAATAGCCTAGCTTATCAACGTCGAACACGTCATGTACAGAGACCGTAAATAATACCACGCTTGTATTTGTTTGTTTTGTTTTCTGCTTCATTTTGAGCAAAATATCTCAAGGCCGACGGCCTCA
>JABUQX010058123.1:15000-17500 GCA_015478945.1 Trachelipus rathkii | reverse complement strand
AGAGAGTAGATGATGTAGTCATGGCAACAGATAAAGGGGGGTAGGGGCAATGACAACAACTAAGAGGTAGGGGTAAAGAGATGGTGGGGGAGAAGAAAAAAAGGGGGTAGGGGTAACGGGTGTATGTGTATGTGCGTAATGAACATCTCGTGTAATGTTGATGACTGCGTCATCAACATACACTCGAATGTGCGCACCTACGGTGCGCACACATACGAAAATATAAAAGGGGGGTAGGGTAAGGTAAATAATAATAATAATAATAATATATATACTCATATACATACATAAAATTACTTACATTAAAAAATACAATCATATGTACGCGCGCTACGCGCGCTGGCTCTCGTGCAACATTGCAAATGTTGCTTTGCAACATTTGCAATGTGGCACTCCCTTTCTGCAATGTGGCACTCCCTATCTCGTACTTCATACTACTGAGCACCCTACCCCCATCTATGGGGAAGCAAGAGAAAGATGACGCCGATTTATATGAGAGTATATATATATATATATATATATAAAATATATATATAATAATATATATATATATATATATATATATATATATATATATATATATATATATATATATATATATATATATATATATATATATAATAGTTTTCGAAGTTTTCATCCTTATTTTCTAACACATTTATTAAATGTTATAAAACGGTAATTTTAGTTTTTTTTTCATTTTCTTCAAGTATCTTTTCCTTGTTCTAGTCCCAAAAGAATATAAATTTAATTAATTTTTAAACCATTTTTTATTTTTTATTTTTTCCCAAATAAAATAAATGTCATATACGCAAGTTTTTTTTGTCTACTTTCCTGCAAGGTAATAAAATTTAAATTTTTTTTATTAAAAGTAATTATTAATTAAGGCTACACAAATCTTCGGCTAGAGAGCCAAGACATAAGAGGTCTCCGGCCGGAGACGGATAGTTGTTAAAAGGCCGGATCACCGGTGTATCACTAATTTAAACGATTAATAAATTTAAAAAAACAAAAACAAAAATAAAATAAAATTATATAAATAAAGAAATAAAAACGAAAAGTTTTATATATAAAAAAAATTACAAACATTTCTTTCATGAATTAATTTACATTGACATATTCAAAGGCAACTTGTATTTTGTTTGACTGTTTGTTTGTTTTTGTTTGTTTGTTTCATTAAAGTTTTTTTTACCTTGGAGGTAACATACGGAAAGAGAACTTGAAGAAACTTTTATATTCATCTTCCCAAATTAAGGGAGGCTAAACCTCCTATAACCCCTTCGTGAGCATATATATATATATATATATATATATATATATATATTATATATAAAGAAAGAGTATAGATAGATAGTATATATATATATATATATATATATATATATATATATATATATATATATATAAATATATAAGAAAAAAAATTTACTAAGCTATAATTTATATTTTTTTAAATATATACACATATATATTTGCATCATTTTGTAGTAATATATATATTATTATATATATATATATATATATATATATATATATATATATATATATATATATATATATATATATATATATATATATATATATATATATATATATATATATATTTAGGGGCGGCTCGTGGCTTGGTTACTGGTTTGCGCAACCACCATTTTATACAACTAGCAGCTAGCGTGCAACTATTTATTATTTTTTATTCTTTTTTTTAATAGGATTAAATATTAAAGAAATTAAATTTCATATTATTATAATAACACCCCAATGATTTATTAAATTTCTTAAAAAAATGCCTATCAAATTTTTGGTTAGTTGAATAGCTGTTATTCAAATGTCAAACCAATATGATTGTAGCAGAAATTTGCAACACATGCCAATTAAATTTTGGACGAGAAGAATGTGTGTGAAAATATATCGCGTCAACGTTTTATACCTACAACTAGTGGTTGTATATGAAGAACAACCGCTTGTTTTTTCTTAACTGAAATTCAAATTTGCACGTACGAAACAATTATAAAATTAGCGCTCAACATGTCAAAATTTATCGTCCCAGGAAAACGATACACTGTGCATAGGTTGCAATTCAGTCAAAAATTTGCTCATTCTAAAGAACGGCAATTCATTTTGCCTTTGAAACTAGAAGGCAAATTGATGTTCACAGTTACTTCATTCTTATATAGGTAAGTAACAAAAATTAGAAAACTTAAATATTTTTACTATATATATATATATATATATATATATATATATATATATATATATATATATATATATATATATATATATTATATATATATATATATATATATATATATATATATATATATATATATATATATATATATAATACTTGAGTATATATATATAATTGTGTGTATTAGATCTTTATTTACAAGAACCCGCAAGAAGCAATCGGCCCTTCTTGACATATATATATATATATATATATATATATATATATAAACATATATATCGATATGAAGAAGAAGAGAGTATATATATATAT
>JABUQX010058123.1:10000-12500 GCA_015478945.1 Trachelipus rathkii | reverse complement strand
TAATTTGATCAGCATTTGTTTCTAACGTTACAGTTTAGGAATTTATACTCTTAATGCTGTCTTGCTATTTTTTAGGTTGACGATAACAGAACCATGGTTACAAGAGCTGCGAAGCCATCTTTTTATAATTTGCTCAGCCATAGTTATCTCAAATTTAACAATTACAATTTTATAATCCAAAAACCTAAATCCAAGCTATTCTGTGTTACACCATCTTTAAATCAGTTATGACAACTATGCCCCAGCAGTTCTAGAAACCATGGTTATGCCACTGTTTCGTTTAGTAATAATTCCCAAAAAGAAAGCCATGAAAACTAGACTGTTTCTGTAAAACTAAGTATCATTGATATAAAATGAAACGTTTTGCTACTTCAATAAATCTCATGCTATAGGCGTTTTACGCACTTCATATTTCGTCTATTCTTCCTTTTAATAAATTCTCAGTAAATTCTTCTGAAATAGTGAAAAGAATTGTGAAAAGAATTGTGAAAATAATTACCAATTGATATTTTAATATTTTCAGGAGCAGCAACAAAATTTTCTATCCATATCTTTTAATTATTTCTAAATAACATATTTTAATTTTAGCTAAAATAATGCGTGAAAAATATTAAATTATCAATTTATTATTTCTTTTTGAATAATTTTGATTGACAAAATGATTTATGGTAGATAAAGAATGGATATTTTGGCACAGTCAGAGCAAATGAAGATATACTTTGTATGGAACAAAGGGCAGGAACCATCTTTTGACATTTTTATCTCTTTCCATATACGGCAGCAGAAGTACAAAGAATAATTTCTGCAATCGACACCACCTTGCAGTCATACGAGATATGTGCTTAAAATAATATATATATATATATATATATATATATATATATATAGATATAAATATATATAAGATACTATTAATAAGTAATATATATATTATATATATATATATAATATATATATATATATATTATATTATATATATAATATATATATAGTATATACTGTAATATTGTGTGTGTGCTTGCTGAGGGAATTGCCGAGGTCATTCTCTATGGTATGGGGCATACATTCCGTATTATTTCCCCTCAGTTAATCTTAACAAATCTTGATTTAACTCTGCTTGTTCTCGTGCATTATTTTCGCCTTTAAACTATAGAAACCCATTCAGCTTATTCTCCGTGACACTAAAAGTTCTTTTTTATCTTTGTAGAAAAAGAAATAATCTTTCTGGTTCCTCTTCCTCCCGACCTTTCTGGCATTTTGACTCTATCTTTGCCTCTTTTTCTTTCTCTCCTCCGACGGCATAACTGCCGTTTCACCTTCCTTTAAATCTGAACTATTCGATCAAATCATTTTTACTAATTCCACCTTAGACTATTCCGGTGCTATTCCTCCTCCTCCTCCTCCTTCTCCTCCTCCTCCTCCTCCTCCTCCTCCTTCAACTCGTTCATGCCTAGCATTGTAATTTCATTCAAAGATGTTTTGGTTCTTTCTGAACTTAATACTAGTAAGACTTACGGTCCTGATGGTTTTCCTTCTGTGGTTCTCAAAACCTGTACTTTCCAAGCTTGCATCCTGCTTGGTAAACTGTTTTATCTCTGTTTATCTGCTTCGACATTCTCTTCCTGCTGGAGACGTGCGCTAATTCGACCCGTGTCATAAAAAAAGGAGACCCTTCTCAACCCTTTTCAACTATCGTCCTATCGCTTTAACCTCCGTTCTTTATAAAGATTAAAAATCAATCCTTATTAGGAAGATTTTGAAACATCTCAATTTTTCAAATCTTATCTCTGATCGCCAGTATGTTATATGAGAGAGAGAGAGAGAGAGAGAGAGAGAGAGAGAGAGAGAGAGAGAGAGAGAGAGAGAGAGAGAGAGAGAGAGAGCGGCTTTCGTAAAAATTCTATTGGCAATCTTCTTTCCTTTCCCTCTGATTCTTGGTCCTCAGCCTTTGGGCATTTCGGTGAATCTCTTGCCATGGCGCTAGACCCCTTAAAAGTTTTCGATAGAGTCTGGCACAAAGTTTTGATTTCCAAACTTCCCTCCTTCTCTCTGTGACCTTCTCTCTGATTTCCTATCCGGCCGTTCTTTAGCAGCAGTTGTAGATGACCACCGTTCATCCTTTAAATCTATAAATAGTGGTGTTCCTCAGGGTCCTTTTCTTTTCCTTTCCCAACTCTTCTTCTACTTTTTATTAATAATTCCTCTCTATTACTTCATCACCTATCCACCCCTCCTATGTCGAAGACTCCACCTTTCATTATCCACCCCATTTGACTTTGAATGATGTAAACCCAATAGAAAGCAGCTCACGGTATTGAGGAAGCCTTGAAGCAATTAACTTCAGACCTTTCTTGAAATATTTAATTGGAGCATTGAGAATATGGTTGTATTTAATACCTCAAAAATTCAAATCTTTTATCTTTACTGATCAACAAATTGTCAACACAACTATAACATCTTCGAACACACAAAACTTAAACCTTCGTCTGTCCTTAATATT
>JABUQX010058122.1:20000-31378 GCA_015478945.1 Trachelipus rathkii | reverse complement strand
AATGGTAGTTTTTCTGAAACTTTCTTCGTGAAATATTTATTTAATTGAATTAATTTAATGTATTATTTTTATAATTTTACATTTATTATTTTTTAAATGTTTATCATTTTAAAATTCATCCTAAGTTTTAAGACTTCAGTGTTTTTGACTTACATTTCAAATTTTAGCTAACCCCGGGCCCGGCCCCGGCCGCAGCCCGGACCCGGCCCCGGCCCGGCCCGGGCGCCGCGCATAAATTTCCCCCCCTCGGTTCGTCCCACCTGAAAATGATGATAAATTATTGTCGATGTTAGATAAATTTAAAATTGATTTTTATAATTTTAAATATAATTAAGTCATTCCATTAATGAGTCATAGTTATATTTTTCATAGTTTTGTGGTTTGAATGGTATAATTTATTATATATTAATTGATTTTTTATATAGTTCATAATATTAAATATTGTAATTATTTTATTCCACAATGTTGTACTGGAATAGTTAACCATAATATAGAATGTCCTATTATTCCGAAAACGTATCCATTCCCACAGGTTGTTTTGATTACTGGGTGTTGCCCACAAATCTTTTGGTTATATGGGCTAATGTTTTATTGGTCCTATGAATTTTAACCAATCAATCATAAAGGAGTAAAAGGCAAACTAGTTTTTAAGTCCTGAATCCTTCCCAAAAGGGTATTGCCAGCGGGCCAAAACGGGGGATAAGAGGTCAGCCGGTTATAATATTATAATATATATAATATATAATATATATTAGCTATTAATGATGTTATATTAATAATGAAGGGGTTTGTATTTATAATATATTTAATATACATTTAATATAATATAATTAATATAGTATTAATATATATATATATAGTATATATTTAGAAATAAATATATATACATAACATAAATATATATATATATATTTTATATATAGTTATATATATATTATATATAAAAAATATAATACTACCGATATTTATTATTTTTACTACATAAATATAATTAAATTATATAATAAAATATATATATATTATAATATATTTATTGTAAATATATATATATGATTATGAGATTATATAATATATATAATTATATATATATAGGTATATAATTATAAATATATAAATATATTATATATAATAATATATAATAAATAATAATTATAAGATTATAATAAAATATACTTTATAATTATCTTATGCCTATACTACATAACTAATTGTATTTTTATATATTAATAATATTATAATAATTATAATATATATATTAGTATTTTATATATATTAGTACCTACTACACCCTATCAACTACTAGCTATTAGGTATATATATGATATTTATATATATATATTATATAGGTTAATATATTATAGTTATTAATAGTAAATTAGTTATGTTATTAGTATATTTTTATTATGTTATTATATATATATATAATTTTGTATATATTATGATTATATTGTTTTATTAGTTATATGTAATATTAGTATATTATAATGTATATTTAGAGTGTACAGGTATATATATTAGATCTATTAGTTATATTAGTTAGTTATATTAATAGTATTATTATATATTATATTGGGTAGTTATAATAATATTTGGGTTGGCTAGTATATAAAGTATATTTATATATATTATATTTGATTTATATATATGGTGTTATTACTATGTATGGTCTAGGATCTAGTAATAGTATATATAAATAATATATTATTATAATATAATAATATATAATATAATTAGGGATATCACTTAATAATATATTATTTATAGTAATATAATATAATATATAGATATATAATATATATATATATATATATATAAGATATATATATATAATATATATATAATATATATATATATATAATATAATAATATTTAATATATATATATACATGGGCGTCGCCACAGCTTCCAACCTAGGGAGGGGACAGCTTAAGAGAGAAGTTATGACTTTATAATTAATAATATATATATATATATATATTATATATATAATAATATATATATATATTATATATATATATATATTATATATATATATATATATATAGTATATATATATATATATAAATAAAGATATATATATATATATATATATTATATATATATATTATATATTATATTGAGGAAACGTAATGATGAGTGAGATAATATATATATATTAAATAAATTTAGAAACCTAAATAAAATATTCATGTCACTTCATGTACGCAATTTATATTGGAGAAAAAGAAATACATCTACGTATATATAAAAAGAAGACATAAAACCTAGCTCTCTATTTGTAATGGATAATTAAATGATTAAAAAATACAAACAAAAATATTTATTTTGTCTTAAAACACAAACTAAAACTGGAATCAATATGAATGTGTTTGTGGTTGTGTTGGTGTGGAAAAAATTTACAATTATATCTAGTAATTGCAACTATTGATTATATAAGAAAAAGAAATTGTATGGGTTTAACGCAAATTTATCAACTACTGTTTAAATAAAATAATTCTAATTGTCTCAAACACAGGAAGATTTGTTTTGCTTATTTAGCCTTTCCTGATTAACCTGTCGTCTTCCATAGTACTTCGCAGCCAGTCTTGATCCTTAGCAGAGTACTAAAGTGTTCTACTTGTACTGGTGATAGCGATGGTTGGGCGAGTTAGTATCATCAAAACCCTCTTTCGTGAGGAAAAAAAGTTTCAGTCTCCTTTAAGACTTTGGAGACAGCAAGATCTTTTAGTTCTTAAACTACTCAGTTCTTGTCCTTCCAAATATTTGTACAAAGTTAGCTCTTCTTCTTGCCTTTCTAAGAGTGGTTAAAACTATTAAAATGGATAGCTGGTCTTTTCCTTTACGTTCAGGATCAGACTGTTATGGTATGCATTGTTGGATAAGGTGCATGTAGATATTTATCAATGCATATAGCAGGTGTTCATTTTTCCAGTAGAAAACCGTAATTCCAAGAAATTTTATTAAAATCCAGATTACGATTATGTACAGGCCATGTTTATAGGTGGATTTTTTGCTGTGAATGTTAGATCAGCATCATAACTATTAATTACCAAAATTCCGTGTGGTGTTTAATTCAGATCAATTCCCAGTTGCTCGGCGATTTCATTACTTCTTTTAACACTTTATCGATGATTTTTTCTTCACCTTTCCGATGGTTATCCTAACCATTTCCACAATATAGCGTGACAATGTGCAGCGAGTTTTGGACGATATCAAGGTCATAGATTGAGACCGCGCAATTTAACAACCTGGCTCTAACATCGCAGTAGTATTCGTCGTCAATTATCAACGCCCATGGCATGAATGACGACTTACATGCCGCTGAATGCAACTGAAAGCAGCCTTCTTTCTGTGTGGGGCCGGTATTCTCAAATGGAAAAGGATTTGCCAATGCTTGCATCATTCTACAAAGTGCTCCTTAAAACACTCTGATGACTCTGGTTTGTTCAGACCATCTGATCTGTTATAGGCTTGGGATGTTTGGCAATTAATTTTTTTCTCAAGACACCGTCTCGCGAAAAAAAACGTAATAATGCCTTTATAGTTCCATATTACTGCGGATTATCTGTATGTGTTCCAAATTATATTGCTACTATGATTTATGTTTTTTGAAGAGCAATGAAGAAGAAACCACACTGCAATTTTTATACTTTTTCCTCAATTATTGCTTGGACCACCTCCTGTTTCTTTGCCAGACATCGTTATTAGACAGCCATCGAAACTCACCCCGCACTGCATATTTCTCGGGAGCCAGGGTTCTTGCTGTCGTGATCAAAATCGTCAAGGTTTCGCAATGGTTTTTGCGTCAAGTGCTTTCCAGGTCTACAAAGCCAATAAATTCCTCCTTGACTTCACCTTGTCGAAATAACGCAACACTATGGAAATTGTTTCTTTCCAGAGAAATATCAGCGGTTTCATGCTAGTAAGCTATACGTGCACGCTTCCGTTACCTTATTAACGATGCTTGTTCCGTTATGATAAGTAGTACCCACATAGAGAACGAACATTGATCTCCTCCTTGATCTCTGCGAATCTTTTAACTGATTTTGTATTGTGGCATTTCTTCCCCTCTCAAAATGGCTTTCAATTGGACTTGTATTCTCCGGTGCGATCTATACGTTAAGCTCGGGCACAAATTCTTGTCCAACCACTCCCCCTAATCATAATTGGCGTTACCCCTGATAAGCGGTAAATCCGCGCGTACAAGGAAAATGCACACATGCAAACATTATTCGAGGATAATATTATATTCTCTTATCTATTGATTTCTCTGATGTGTGAATGCTGCGTTAATTTGATGTCTACCGGGGCAACGTCCTTTCGTAGTAATATATCTCTTCTGCTCAGCTTCAACATCAGTTTCTATAAACAACTCTGTTGTATTGTATGTCCCTACAAACCGCCCCCCAAAATGTAACATCTTATGTATTTAAGTGAAAATTATTATTGTTAAAAATCCTAGGACCATATTCTTGAACAAACTTTTGTGATTTGGTGATAATAAGGATATAAAACGTTGCGCAAAAAATGTCTTCCCTTTGGTGTCTGGAGTAAGTCAGCAAGAGGTGAACTAAGTCTCCAACCATTCATAATTGAATTTCCTTCTTTATTTGTTGGTTGCATCTTCCAAAAAGTTATGAGGCTCTTAGTGAAATCCATACACTCTTTCAGTAACTGTTTCAATTTCTCACGAATCATAGAATGAATGTCCAACGTATTTCTACACAATGTTCCGAATTTTCGTCGACTGTATCACTGAAACGCTAGCCTCCGAAATCTGACCCATATCTTGACTCTCGAGGTGCTGGCCTGGAATAGTGGGTCGTTCATGCATTCGAAATATTGGCCGGGAATAGGCAGGGATCGCCTCTTGTGTAGTCTTTAGTTGAATTATTGGTATGTTCTTCGTTTCCACCGCTACCATTCCAATTTTATCCGAGTTCTTCCTTTTCAAATTACGTCAAACAATATATAAAGTGTATTATATATCGTAGATATATAATATGAGTAGTATATAGTAGTATATATTTTATATAATAATTATAGTATATATACATTATTAATAATATATATATATTGTATGTATATATATATCATACAATATATATATAATATATTATATAAATATATATATATCATCATTATATGATATATATAATATATAGTAGTATATGTATATATATGTATTATATATTACACATATAATGTTATATATACTGATAGTTTATAGTAGATATTATAGGTGATGCTAATATAATATACTATATATATATAACTCTATATATATCTAAATAGTACGAAACATTTTATGAAAATGGTATTGATAAACTGAAGAAGCACATGATTCCGAAGCTAATAATTTTTTACTAAAGCTATAAAAGATCTTAACAGAAAAAATTAAAAGTATAGCAAACTATGTTGAAAATTATTAATTTTTCAGCTCTGATTGTAAAATGTAGATCATTGTGTTACACACAGTGTGTCTACTTTAGAAGGTAAATACACAAATGATTTATATTTTAAAAGTATAAACGTTACGTACCAAGGATCTCCTAATATCCATTGATCTGATGAAGATTGACTATAACCTTACACTGTTTATTAGGGTATTGAAAATATTAGAGCGGCGTCACGGAGTAGATAATTTCAATCACTAATATAGAATCTTAAACACTTAATAAAGAATGAGAAATCTGACTGAACACAAAAGTGCTAGATTATTATAATATACATAAACATTTATAAAAATAACATAGATTAGAATAACACAACACATTCTATATCTAACAACATTTAAAGGAGAAACTCACAAAATGAGTAGAGCCAACACGTATCCCGGCAAGAGAAAATGGTTAGGAGAAAATGCACTCGTGATTGCAACTAGCCTTCGCTATATATATTTTATAATAGAAACTATATAATAGGTACATAAATACTTTAATGATTAATGTATTAGTATTATTACTATTACTGCCTTATTAGTACTAAATATGATATAAATATATATATATATATATATATATATATATATTAATTATATATATATATATACGTGTACATCAACGGCACACGAACGGAACGTTGACAAAAAAAGATTCCGAAGGTAGCACTCTATAATAGTAACACCTCGTAGGGGGGGGCTTAGCTGAGCCCCTCCCCTTCCTTTTGCCCCCTGACGCGACGCCCAATTATATATATACTATATAAGTATATATATAGTAATATATATATTAATATACTATATATACCTATATTTATATATATATATATATATATATAATAATAAAATAATTTATATATTATTTCTTTATCTTAGTCCTTCGACTATGTGAAAGAAAATGAAATTTTGACAAATATTTATTGATATGTGATTTCGTTTCTGGTCATATGTGTAATCAGGTGTTGACAGAGTTTCGCTGTCTAATAATGAACATTAAGTTCCCAAAATAAGTAATGAATCAAATTAAAATATAAATCCTACAATAATATAATTTAACACAAAAAAATCGAATCTTCAATTAATATTGATTAAATTGAGAATAATGAATATAGACTGAGGACCAACATTGATTGATGTGCTGACTATTAGAATGATCCACATATAAAGGACGAATAATTTTCTGACGTGACATGAGTAAATGAATATAAAAAGAATCAAATGATTATTCTGACTATAGAATAATCGACCTAAAAGAAGAATAAAATGAATACCTAGTACGTGATTTTTAATCTAACTTCTGAAAAGAATTATAAATAAATTATATTAATAACCAACAAATCATAAAATCATGTGGGAATAGGTCCCCTTAATTATTATATATATATATATATATATATATATATATATATATATTAGAATATACTATATATAACTACTTAATATATTATTATATATATATATATATATATTACATATACTATACGTATATGTACTATGTGTGTGTGTGTGGAGTCTATATAGATCATCGTAGGTATATATCTATGATTACAACGATAAATCAGTGCCTTGCATGTTCTATATAGACTCTAAATTGGCAATCCAAATTTACCCGTTGTATGACATAGTCACCTATATATTATATAATATATATATAACTTATATATATATATATATAGTGAGGTATATATATATATATATATATATATAATAATATATAATATATATATATATATATACTTTATATATATATATCTATATATATATTAGATATATTATATACTATATTAAATAATATATATATATATATAGGTTGTATATATATATAATATATACTACTAATAAATAGCTTTGAAGCGTGATTATATAATATAGCTATATCAATGAGAAAACATAAGTCGTTTTGTGTCGAGTCTCAAAAACAACACAATATGCTCATGCGCCAGTACATCATTTATATAATAAGGTAATAAATTAAAGTAATTTATATATATATATATATAGTATATAGATATATATATATATAGGATTTATATATATATATATGAACTCATGAACTATATATATTTATAAATTATTATATTATGTATGTACTCTAAATATCTGTATAATATTATATTATATATATTCACATAATTCAAAGATCCAATTTATTATAATTTAAATATGAATTATAAATTTACTGTACGTTTATTTAATATCTTTTTTATCATTTTAATATTATCACACTCAATATAGAAAATTATCAATCGTTTAGTAAAAGTAAATCTTTAATTATAACATATCCGTCTGTTATATTTATACATTTATCACTCTCTTTTTAATAAACCACATATGTGGCAAGGGAAAATTTTAGTGTATTACACGGAACAAAAGAGCGGAATATTATTAGTTATGTCGATTTAGACATATCTGGAAACGCAGAATACGCATGCGCCTAGTCTCCTTCTCTAGTCTGTCTAATAAATTCTTCATTATGGATTTATTATCGATATTATATTATTTCTGACTATTATCTCATATCGCGCTCATTTACTATCTCCTCTCGTATTCTAGTCCATGTATGGCGCTTTATTGATTCTATCTTAATTATTATTATATTAGTATATTTATTTGTGTGTACCTCCTCTCTCAGTTTTATTACTATTCGATGTAAACTGGATTGTATTATTGATTATTTTTATTATTAATATTAGTCAAAAATAATTGTTCGAAATTCGTATCTGCGGTGTATTAGTTCGAGAGTGAAATCGTATGACGTCTGGTTATAGCTATCCACGCGGACGACATGCAGAAAGCCATTCTCTCATTTGAAATTCCATAACTCGAAAATTCAAAGAGATGAAATTCTCAAAAATTCAAATTAAATTCAAAATATCAAAGATCATAAATTAAATTCAATATTTCACAACGACAAATGTTAAATAATAAAACGACTTATATTTCCAACCTATGTAAACTGTACTTTGTCCTAATGTAAAACTGTGTTAAATGATAACCGAATTTCGAATTTTTATAAAATTATATATTACTCAAAAATAAATTTCAAATTTGAAATAAAGGTAGACATAATTATTTGTATGTATCATAATAGCTAAATTTATTGTCAAACCTATCAATTAACCACTTACGTAGGTAATTTTATATTTAATCTATTTAATGTCCCTTTTAGTAGTTTTCTATATATGTTAATGATTTTAATTATTTCAACAATTAAATTTTAAGCAACTCAAATGTTAACTGTTCCGGCAACCCGATCTGTAGAGTCGATATTTTCGAAGTCATTGGTTGTGCAATTTTCATCTTTCTCAAAGCTTCAGTATTGTGAGAAAGACCCAAAGGTTCACTACTAGAGTGAAATTGGAGATTCTCTGAGTGATGATCTAAATATGAACAATAAACCTATAAAGAGCAGGTATTTTTATTTTTAGGCTTGAAATAACACAGATCCAATTATTATGAATTCTGAGAAGCTGAAGCGACGCGCGAGATGAAGTTCTGGCTCACTTTTCGAGTGAGAGAAGCAAGAAGCCAATTTTTCAGATGACTGAAGATCGTCCATAATCTCAGTGGCGGTTGTGATCGCGCCTTGAGAATTAATTTGTATTACTTCTAATCTTTAAGTCTTAACGTTGAAATAATATGGTTAAGCTTTAATGTAAGCTAATTGATAGTAAATCTTTTGGCATAATAAAAAATAATAATAATAATAATAATAATAATAATAATAATAATAATAATTAATAAATAATAATATATATAATAATTAATTAATAATAATAATAATAATAATTAATTAATAATAATAATTAATTAAAATTAATAATAAATAAAATAATAATAATAATAATTAATAATAATAATTTAATAATAATAATAAATAATAATAATAATTAATAATAATAATAATAATAATAATATAATAATTATTATTATCTATTATTTTATATATTATTATTATTATTATTATTATTAGATTATTATTATTATTATTATTATTAAAGAGATTTTAATAGTTTTCTTATATCAAAACGAAGAAATGAAAAAAATGAGACGCTAAAAGAAAAATATTTATTTAATATTGCCAAGCTGAATAAATATTTTTGACGAGACACGAGATTCATGTCTTATATGGAAATCTAGGTAAAAATATACACACAATATGACCTCTCCAGATCATAGTACGTTACAACACTTATATATATATATATATAATAACTATTATTATTATATACTCTATATATATATATATTATATTATATATTTATATGGAAGATCTATACTATATATATATATATATATATATGAGCAAGTGCTAATGTAAAAAAGAAATAAAAAATAATAATAATAATAATAATAATAATAATAATAATAATAATAATAATAATAATTAATAATAATAATAATAATAATTAATAATAATAATAATAATAATAATAATAATAATAATAATCATAATAATAATAATAACAACAATAACAACAATAACAACAATAACAACAATAACAATAACAATAACAATAACAATAACAATAACAATAATAATAATAATAATAATAATAATAATAATAATAATAATAATAATAATAATAATAATAATAATAATAATAATAATAATAATAATAATAATAATAATAATAATAAGGATGATGCGAAATAATATTTATTATTATTATTATTATTATTATTATTATTATTATTATTATTATTATTATTATTATTATTATATTACTCCCCCATATAAAGCAAATTTACAGTTGAGTTAAAAAAATATCTTCTTTGCCTGAGACCCAATGAATTAAAGGAATAAAAGCATTTTCCCCGTATTTATAGAGGAATCCATTGAACTCTTAACTATAAATATACAATTTCTATACAATAGAATCCTTATGTGTGTAAAATAATGAGAATTATGTGGCCTCATATTAATGTTATTATTTTTTACAATGTATTCCTATTTTTATGTCTTCTTAAGTGCAATTTTATTATATATAAACTCTTTTAAGTAATTTTCTAAATCTTTTATATTGGGTGATAACTTTTCTTTCTTTTTTTAACTTCAATATTGAATCTTCTGGATTTATTACAATTTTTGGGAAGGATATGTTCATAATTTTTGATTAACTTGAAATAATGTTTTAAATGATCAAGTAATGACTAAAATTGATGCTGTTTTAGCTTATATTTCAGATTATTATTATTATTATTATTATTATTATTATTATTATTATTATTATTATTATTATTATTATTATTATTATTTTATTATTATTATTATTATTATTTTTAATATTATTTTTATTATTATTTTTATTATTATTTTTATTATTATTATTATTATTATTATTATTATTATTATTATTATTATTATTATTATTATTATTATTATTATTATTATTATTATTATTATTATTATTATTATTATTATTATTATTATTATTATTATTATTATTATTATTATTCAATTAAAAATAAAACCTGAAAATTTTGCAACAAAAAAAAAGATATACAGAAAATATTTTAAATTATTCCATATATATAATATATATATTATATTATATATATATATATATATATATTGTATATATATATATATATATATATATATATATATACCTATATATATAGTATATATATATATATATATATTATATAATATATATATATAATAATATATATATATTAGTGATGGGGACGATAATCGAGAATCGGCATCGGAATCTGGAGGATCGGCTGTTTTTCAGATCGGAAATCGGAATCGAATCGGCAAAATTGTACGATTCTTTGACCGAATTCTTTGTATACAATCTGAAAAAATATTTTTTTTCGATCTTTTATGATATTCAAAAGACAGTATTTCGAAGTCGCCGTATGATTTTTAATTTCAGTTGTTCCTTAATTTCTATTAATTAAAGAAACTTGGATTGAGCGGTGCATACTT